>JAHBCN010009691.1:0-34327 GCA_019359885.1 Listronotus oregonensis
AAAAATCCACTTTTATCTATGTAAAAATCTAATAAGTTGAGATATGTGACAAGGAAAATAAAATGTCCTTAACCTATTTTAATTAGATGGCTTTAAAAATCGCAATATCTAAAAATCTAATATTGATTAAATTTCAAAGTTTTTAAACATCGTGATTATTTTAAATATTTAGTGGGTTATTTTCTGCTCTGCAACTTATTATACAATAGATTTTAAGGGCGCTACCTTGTATACATTTTGCCCTTACCCTTAAAGATAAAAATATTAACATAAAATTTATAACAAAGGTGTTTCATTTTAAAGAGTTATTCTTTTCGTTAGTAGAAGTAGAACATAAACTTTAAAATTATCACTGAAAAAAAACTAAATTTAAATTTAAAAAATTTAAAAAAAAAGTCAAAAAAAAAAAATTTTCCCCTGGAAATTTTTTTCACTTCAAAAATACTTTGTTTATTTGCCTTATATATAGCTTAAAAGGTGTATTTAATTTCTGACCTAACTGTAAACCTTTCTTACCATTTAATTAAATTTAAATAAATAAAAGTATTTTTTGGTAAATAACACAGCTATACAAAAAAATAAAAAGTCCGAAAGACTTGACAATGGTATCTTTATATTTTTGTTTAAATCAGAGTCCGGGGCCAGTTTAACCCCACCAGGTTATGGTCAAGAACATTTCAAGGCCAAATTTTTAAAATTATTTGTATCTAAATTTAAACAGTGTGTACCTATTTCTTTGAGGTCGGTAAATACAAATCTGTGGTGAGTTTGATCCCACTGAGTCCTGGTCAAGAGCATTTCAAAGTCAAATTTGTAACTGAAGGTCCGAAAGGTCATGGTATCTTTATGTTTTGAGGATCGTTAAAACCGTATCCGGGGTCAGTTTAACCATATCGGGTCCAAGTCAAAGGCATTTCAAGGTTAAATCTGCGATCGGACATACAGATTGGTCAAAAAAGTATGACAACTTAAAATTTTTTTTTTTAATGTTATTTTTTGCATATTTTAGTCATTTTTTATGTTTTTTTTTATTTACAACATTATTTATTAATTTGCTTTAGTAGCTTAAAAAGCAATGAATTAAAAACAAAAAAAAATCGCTAAAAAAAGTTATTAAAAATTGTACTACCCGAACTTTATAGTCCTAAATTTATTATTTAAAAACAAGCTTTTATTAACTTGTACTAAAAAGAAAAAACAAATTTTAAATGGAATAAACCCAATCAACAAAAAACAAAGCCGCATACATTCTACATTCTAGAAGACAATTTTTATTTTTATTCCCCAAAAAAAAAACATGTAAATAAGCTTTTTCTTTAAAAACTCATTTTTTCAACAAAATACTACTTGTTAAGGTATGTTTCTTATGTTTTTCTTAAGCGTTATATTAAAAAACTATTTGTTAATAACCATTGTTGTTTTTCCATTCCTTAAAATACTTTACTAATGAGATGGGCATATTTGTAGTTCTTGGTAAATAACTTAATAACGGTTCACTATTTCAATACACCTGTAATAAAGTAATTGATTTGTACTCAATTTTTGCATTAAATAGTGAATCATATAGCGTGATTTATTTAAAAATCTTATGAAAAACTGGTTTGCAAGTTGTAATTTTTAAAACCAAATTGTTCCCCGGCTTACCACTTTTTCAGGCCCCGGCGGGGTATTCGAAATGTCGACACTAGGTTTGCTAAATATTTAATTGTTTGCTTATTACACTTTTTTTTTTTTTTTCCAGGGGGTTTTTTATGAATGTTTTTGCCCCATTGTGTGCGGTGTTGTTTTGACCATGGTGCGGAATTTCCCCTGATTTCAGTTTCACCTCGTTCCATATTTTTTTGTCTTCTTTAACTCTAATTTAAGTGGTTTTTTTTTTCCCCCCGATGTATTTTTTCCCTTCGGGATATTTGGTAGATCAGTCTTTTTTTGAAACATTGTTGTCGGTCCCCCCTTAGTAAGAATACTTCTCAATGGTTCGGGGAAATTTTAAACTGTTTTAATATTATACCTATTTGTATTCTGCGGATCTTTTTAACCTTTAATATATGGGGAAAAAAACATAAATATTTGGCCTGTGAATCTTTTTAAATTTTTTTTGCTTTTTTTTATTTATCAATTTTTTTTAAAAACCTCCTGCGTTCTATAAGGTATCATCTTGGTTGCCTTTTTTCCCCTGATTTAACGATTCTTTACCCAAAATTTTTTCAACTTTCTAAAAAAAACCGGTTTTCCCTTTTTTCATTTTTAGAATTTAACAAAAGACGGGTTTTTTAAAAAGATTGACAAACCCACTAATGGTTTAACGCTAAAATGTATTTTGCCAGTAATCGTGGGGCATTCCCAAAACTGGGAGTCCAAAAAAGGGATATTGTCCTTTGTATTTTAGTCCAAAGATGTGGGGGTTACTATTTGGGGTTTGAAACTGTATGTAGACAAAAGTTTTTTTTTTTCTTTAAGTTCGTAAATTTTTTTCATTGAGGTGTTGGATCTCGATCAAGGATCTGATTTCCTTTTTTAAGGACCCCCTATTTTTTTTTCATAGGTAAATGAATTTTTGGCGGAAGAATTTTGATTGATTATCATTTTAAATTTTTTTAAAGCTACTAAATTTGGTTTAATGATATTAGTGGGGTTTTTTTTTTTTTTTCTAAAAGGTTCTAACTTTCCCAATTTTCCGTCCCCGGAGCCGTGTTTTTTTTAAAGATATAATTATGTTAAAAATTGGGCTTTAAAATCCTCGTCCCCAAACGTTTTCTTTTGGGGGGTTTGGGGAAATTTTAAATCTTTTTTTTGCAGTCTGGTTTCGGTTATTAAAAACTGACCAATTTGTTTTGGTGTTTTTTTTGTAAAAACCAGCAAATCTCTGCTCCGATCCCAGTTAATACCACAAAAAAGAAAAAACAGTTGCTGCTAAAAAATTTCCCAGCGTTGAAGAAATTAAGGGAAAACGTACAGGAAGAGGCTGCCCCATTTTTCAAAAAAAAAAAAAATTGAAAATTTAAATAACCTAAAACAACTAAACTGTCAACAAAAAGATATTTTTAACATATCCTCCAGAAAACCCTCAAAAAAAAGAACTCTTGGACGAAGATTAAAATTTCCATAGCCCAAAGCATACACCTACTTTTAAAAAAAAAATTGTTCTTTAGGAACAACACGGCTCCCCCGGGGCCAAATCGGAAAAACTTCGATGGAAAGTTAGAACCTTTTAAGAAACAAAACACAGCAACCCCACCAATATTACTCAAACTGAATTATTAGCCAGTCGGTAAGTCACCATCCTTTGTTAAAAACTCCAATCATTTTGTTAAGACTCAAAAAAGTAGAATAGGAAAAACGATACTTTCGTAAGCTTTGATTGAAAGTCTGTATACAAATGTGCCAGTAGAAGAATGTTATGCATCATTCGGGCCAGGCTTAACCAAGATGATCCCTTATGAAGCCCCCCTGCCGCGGGAAAGAGTGATGGGTTGTTGGAGCTATCCCTTTCGTATTTCCCTTTTTTCCCCCCCGGGGAATGGGGGGGGGAAATTTTTGGAACATCCTGGTTGCTTTTCCAAAAGGTTCTCCAGCAAGTGCCCTTCTGAAAGATCCCAGTTAAAACCCCTTTTTCGGGGAAGGGTTCTAGCCCCTTACCCCTGCGGTAATCGGGGGCTCTATCGTGGGGGGCTATTGCTTTTAGCTTCAAACAAAAAGCGGACAAAACCGCTTTATGGGAAAAAAAAGTGAAAAAGGTGCCTGACCGAAACGGATAAATCCGTTTCGGGGTTTTACTCAAAGCCCAAAGCAGACAAGTGCGCCGACCGTAACGGGTGATTCCGTTTCGAAAAGTCCCCCTAAGTCCCGGCGCCTGTTTGGGGGAAAGGGGCTTATTCATCCCAACAAACAGGTGCGGGAAGGTACCTGAATCCAAACAGAAGGCGGACAGAACCGCCTTTAGGGGGAAAGGGTTTCCCCGGGCTTAAACAAAAAGCGGATAGGACCGTTTTCATTGGGTAAGGCCGGAGATGGGGCCTCGAAAGAACATCTAGTTCCTGTAACAAGGATCTGGTAGCTACCCACGTCACAGACCGGAGAAGGGGTGATGGATCTAATCTTTGGGTCGCATACTCTCAGGAGACGGGGACATCAGAAAAATCAGAAAAAATTTGCTCGTGCCCGTGCCCAATAAGAGGAGATGAAAGAACTCTCTCCCAATCTGGTATCGTTTTTAAAAGTCCGACCCCTATTGGAAGAAATATAAAAAGGTGTGGCCACAATAGACCGAGCGGTCGCAGTGGGGGGCTGGCCCACTCACTTTAAACTACCTCCCATTTTCAAGTGAAAGTAGGTACTATGCGGGGACATGGACTTCCATGGGTTCTTGCTCTCCCCAGTGGTGAAATTTTATATGAACCCAATAAAAACTGCACTAATCAAACCAAAAGTTTGGCTACGATATGTTGACGATACTTTTTTTATGGGGCAGGTAATGACGAAGAAGGTTTCTTTAAACATCTAAATTGTTTTGATCCCGTATCAAATTCACAATGGAGAAGGAACAAAATTGGCTCTACCTTTTCTCGAGTTTAGTCAAACGAAGTAATGGACAAAAAAACCTGGTATACAAAAAACCCACCCACACTGGACCATATTTAACCCAAAATTTTAACACTTTAACGAAAGAAGCAAGGAGTCATACGTACTCTTTTCCCCAGTGACCATTTAACAGTAAGGAATCCTACAAGCCGAAATAAGTAATATAACTGGATCTCAAACAAAAAGGCTACAGTGAAATATTGGTTGAAAACAATTGATAAATATTAAGATAAACAAAAAACTTAATTTTTAAAAAAGACTCCACAGGAAAAAATTTATGCTATTCCATATATTAAAGGAACTTAGAAAAATCCGCAGAAGAGCGAATAGGTATAATATTAAAACACATTTCAATCCCAAACCACTCTGAGAAGTATTCTTATAAGACGAGATCGGACAACAATGTGTAAAAAAAGACTGTATCTACCAAATACCCTGTGAATGGGTGGGGGATACATCGGGGGCAAAAGACCACTTAATTGAGTAAAACACAAAAAAAATATGGAACGGGGTGAAACGTGAAATAGGGTTTTCCAAACCGCATACAACGGTCGGAAACAAAAATCGTTCATAAAGATACCCACTGAAAGAAAAAAAAATTTAAAAAAGTAATAAATTTTATACAACCAAAAAGCATTTAACCCAAAACCCGGGGTTTGACATTTCGAATATCTGGCTGCCGGTGCTGTCGGTCAAGTTTTTGGTGAACAACGGATAGTATTAAGTCGTGCTTTGAAAGTTTTTTCACAAGGGGTTGAAATACATCACTAACCGAAAGGTTGTGTATCAATTAACAAATACAGGCAATGGAAGTCCAAGATTTTAGTGTTGATTATGATGATTATGATCTAAGACAGTTCTTTAATACCGTTTTTTAGGCGTGCAAAAAAGATTTTTATTGCTTTTAATTTATTGCTGTAAACTACTTAAAGAAATTAAATTATATTTAATATGGGAAATTAAAAGGGAACACAAAAAGAGACTAAAATATGCAAAGTGTACTATTTAAAAAAAAATCAGTTTATGTCAACTACTTCGCCACTTTGTATATGAAAATTTTTTCCCAAAACAATTTTGGGTTTATTTTTTAAAAAGTATCTCGGTTATTATAACAGATAGAGACGGTTTTCCTTAGGTGTCGTTAGTACCTAATAAAATACAAGATGACACTTAAAGATATTATATGGCTCTCTTTATTTTTGTCATACAACGCTTTTTTTTTTTTTTGGACCCTTCTTAACTTATTCTATTATTGACTTTAAATGTTTTGTTCGACCCTTATCAATAGTTTATAAAGATATGGCGAAATGTATAATATGCTGGAATGATCTACGATGCGACAAAAATAGTGATGGGGCGTGTGATATGTATCAGGTAAGGTATTTTTTTCTGTTTTATTTGCCTGTGATTTATTATGCTAGATTGTTTTATTAGGTAGCCTAATAGGGGGCAACCGCATCAAGCTGTATTTTTTAGAAATAAAACAAAGCTTATAATATTAAAACCCCGCTTAAAATCTAATAATAGTTTTAGTAAGCGTAAAAAGTACCCGCACAACCTCCTACAGAAATATTAAAAAACAAGTAGGAGTGCCAAAAACCAAGTTTCGCAAAATTCTACGACAACATAACTTACAGCCATATAAATTAAAATTAGTTGAGAAGTTGCATCCTAGGGATTTTTGTCAATGGTACCTTCGAAATTTAACATCGATATTAATTTTTAGAAAAAAATAATTTATTCTAGGATCTAAATTTTAATTTTTATTCTAGGATCTAAATTTTAATTTAATATCTATAAAGAAAATTTTACAGCAAATAGGTTATTAAATAATACGGAAAATATTTTAGCTAAATTATATGATGATGAACGGTTAACCCGGTTAAAACAGTTTTATTTACAGAATATAATACACAAATAATAAGAGCATATTCAGATAATAATTTTCCAGGTCATTAAATTGGCACCCATAGCCCTATAAGGTGGCCTCCAAGTTCACTTGATTTATAAATTTTGGTTTTTTTTCTGGACTTATTTGGAAAATAAAATATATCGTTCTCAGCATCATACACCTTAAGAACATCCGGTTGCCACGAAACAAAAATTTGGAAATAATTTCCCCATTATTAAAAATAAATGCGCTACGCAGAATTAAAATAGTGTGTAATAAATGAATTGGTAATAAAATAATATTTTTAACAGCTAAATAAGTAAATAGTTTTCGCACTTTAATTTATTGAGGTTGGGGTTAAAATTTTATATAAAATTTAGTACTATTAAAAATAGAATTTGTGCATAGACTTAAAACACTAGAGGGAGTTAAATTTAAGCTACTTTTAATTTAAAAATGGGTAACTGTAGTTACAGCCATAAAATTTTCTCTATAGGTAGCGGACATTGTATTATAAAATTGAGCGTATTTTGTAAATTACGAAGAAAACAAGATTCTTCTTACTGCTTCTTAAGTTAAATAACCAAAATTACAAAACCATATTTTAGAGTTTGTGTTTTACAAAATAACACCTGACGATATTACCCAGTTTAGAAACTGCACTGTATTAAAAGACCAGAAGTTAAATTTGTTAAGTAAAATATGCAAGAAATAAGCCTTTTTGTTAAAGCAGTTTTCTTTAAAAAATAAACATTTTATAAATATCTCTTATGTTTTTAATTTTTAAAGTAAATACTACTTCTATTATAAAGATAATGCAGCGACTCTACTTATATTGCAGTCTGTTAGAGAAGACCCCATACCTTCCTTGAGGAAACGAGCTACACCACTAAAGGTGGTTCAAAAAAGTATCATTTAAAAAATTTTAAAGTTAAATAAAATACGCTCCTACAAACCGCATTTAACCAAACATTAGAAGATGGCGATGATGGAAAAAGGTTTTGTTTGTTGGTAGGAAGTAAAATTTTAGGTGGTAATAGGGAATTCCATGAACTAATAGTGTTCTCAGATGAGTCCACGTTTTCGACAAATGGAACTGTAGCATCGCAACATGTTTGCTATTGGAATGATGTTAATTAATCCTTTTTTTAATAATATTTCAGTTATAATTATACATGGTGTTCCTTAAAGACAGGCTTATATTAAGGGGGGTGATTCTTGGACTCATTTTAAGAAAAAAAAAACTTTTTATGAAAGTGTATCCTAAATCTTTTAAAATACAGAGTTATTCAGTTTAAAACAAAAATTAGTTTTTTAATAATAACTAAGATAATATCGTAGACAACTCTATGAAATTTGGTACATGTCTTCTATGCATTAAGGTGCATTTTCTGATGTACAAAATTGTGCTTCCCAAAGTGATCTGGTTTGCATTAAATGTTTTCATAAAAAATACTAAATCACTGCTTTCTTCTGCTTTGTCCTGTATATTTTTTATATATATATATATATATATATATATATATATATATATATATATATATATATATATATATATATATATATATATATATATATATATATATATATATATATATAATAATTTAAATAATTTATTTTTAAATATTAAATTGGAAAAAACGTATTAAAAAAAATATTTTTTTTTCCCCATATTTTCGAAAATTATTTAAGGGGGGTATAAAAAATACTCAAAACAAAATTAATTTTTTAAATGACCCCATATTTTTGACATTTTGTTTTCGCATAAAATTCTAGATATTTTTCATTCAGAACCATATTATTTTAATTTTTACGAATAATTTATTTTATCAAATTTGGGGGGAAAAATTTTTTTTTTTTAATGGTTTTCCATTTTCCCCCCTTTTTTGGGGGTCAAAAACCCTAAAATGAAAAAAAAATTTTAAAACGACATTTTGAATTTTAAAAAAATTTTTAAATTTTTTTTTTTTTATTTAATTAAACCATTTTACTCTATTTTTAAATTTCTTATTAAATTTTTAAGGTATTTGAATAAAAATAAAAACCTAAAAAGTAAAACATTGGTGCCTTTTTCATTCAATTTTGTTTTAAATGGTAGTAAAAATTAATAAAGGAATAATTCTAAAAATATCTAAATTTTGGGAAAAAAAATGTAAAAAAAATTGGGGTTTTAAAAAAAAATTTTTTTTTTTAAATAATTATAATAATTTTAAAAATATAAAAAAATAAAAATTTTATATAAAATTTTTATAATAATATTAAAATATATTATTAAATTATTATATATTTATTTATTTTTTTTAGTTTTTGACATATTAACGTTTTTTTTTTAAATTTTAAACGTCAATATCCCAAAAACTGTAAAAGCTAAAAGAACTTTTATATAACAGGAATTATGTATTTGTACAAGGCCTTTAATTTGAGTTATTTATTATTTTTGTCTAAACGTAATAGTTTCTCAGTTATAATATATTTTAATTATATAATAAACCGAATTTTCGGGATGATTTTGGTTTTTTCTGCAAATTTTAAGTGGTTTATAATTTAATTAAATAAAATAAATGATATATAATGGTAATAAAATAAATGGTAAATATCACATTTTTGTTTATATTTCCTCTATTATTTATCCCATTAAAAATGTTTATATTCTTTTTTATATTTACAATTTAGAAAGCTGTATTTTTTGTTTTATAATTTTTTTTTGTATCTCTTATAGTTTTAAAAAAATTTAAAAAATTTAAAACAAAAATACCGTCTTCTAAATTGTCTATATAAAAAGTTTTGTAAACATTTGTAGACAAGGATGAGTAATAAAGAGGTACAAAAAAATGTGATTGAATTGAGGAATTAATTCTAAAGTCTAACGATTTTTATTTTAAGAAAATTAAATTTTCTTAATAATGAATGGGGATTTTAAAAGTAAATTTTATTTTAAGCGAAAACGGGGTTTAAGTTTTTATTCAAGTGGATTATGTAACCGGGTCGCGCAACATAACGGTCCGTTTGACATCTATTAACAAACAGTAAAATTTAAGAATAACATAAAAAATAATAACAAAAACGAAGTAATTTGGTAATCAGGTACAAACCCATATCCTATGGAAAAATGAAAACAGACAGAATAACTGTGGTTCAAAGGCCTACTTTTATTTAATAGTTAAAAGCCTCTTTAAATTTTAAAAATAATATGCTTGCCTACTGGGTTACCATCAAATAAAATTGGTTTATGTGATTGATTGAATTTGAGCTAGCGTTTCGCGCAAAACCGAATACATTTGGTTACTATTAGTGAGCTATGAACTAGTTAATCAAATATTTGAAGAACACAACCGACAAACAGTTATTTTAAAATGACATTTTTTTACAATAAAAGACACCTATAATACTTAAAAATCGCAGTAAATACATGAAATATTTATATTAATTGAAACTGAAATTATTTTTTAATTTCTGGCATTGCTATTATGCCCACCTATTTTTTAAACTGTTTTAATTGTAATTTTTCAAAAAATTATATTCTTTATTGAGTCCCAGGACATACCGAGTAAGTAAAAAAAAACTAACAACTGCTCAAGCGCAGAGTACACTTATTTTAAAAAATATGGATTAGATTAGATAAGATTATTTGAGCGGAGATGGCAAGAATGACCTCCACTACTGCAACCTTACCAGATTTAATGTGGTTTCTCCTATCATTTTTATAGTACCTTGTTCAGGCTCGTCTTCTTAACTAGACTCCAGAGTCTTGACACTGGCCACTCCATATATCTCGCCGGTTCTGGCTTTTTGTCAGCAAGCCTAGAAAACCAAAGCCTACATAGTGCTTCACAGTGGCACCACACATGTACGGCTGTTTCTTCAGCCTCCTGGCAGAACCTACATAGGCTATCCTCCACCAGGCTTATTCTTTCCAGGTGCTTGTTGAGTTTACAATGTCCTGTTAGTTGACCTACCAATATCCTTACGACCTTAAGACTGTGGCCCAGTAGGTCCGAAGTAAACTTGGCCGAGCAGGTCTTAATGAACTGCTTTGCCTGTCGTTGTTTTGGTGTTTATACCCACCAGCTTTGAAACTCTCTGTTTACCCAACTCTTAATAGTTGCTTTAAAGAGGCGTACCAAGATTCCAAAAAATGGCTTCGGGCCTATCATTTCCATGGCGAATCCTCTTTTGGCTAGGTCGTCGGCCTCTTCGTTACTTGGGTGGCCCTCATGGCCTGGTACCCAGGCTACCGTAAGTTTGTTTGCCAAGCCGACTTTTTCCAGGGCCTGTATACAGTACCCCACTAGTTTGGAATTGACTTTTGGAGAACTTATGCCTTTCAGGGCCGTTTGGCTGTCTGAGTAAATGACCATGTGTTTTCCTTTACTCCCTTTTTTTTAATCCGCAGGGCGCAATGCATTATTGCTGCAATTTTCGCTTGGAAAACCGTGGCTGCTAACCAAGACTTAAGGTTATCTTTTCTCTAGGCTTGTCTCCTTAGATGCCAGCTCCTACTCCCTTATTGGTCTTGGAGCCATCTGTATATCAGATATGATCGGCTTTGATTGGAGGGCCTTCTTTCCAGTCCTTCCTATCTAATATGACAATCCGAAAGTGTCTGTTGAAGATGAAACGAGGGGTTGACTTGTCTGAGGGCATCTCAAACAATGAGCTGATCTCTTGGTTCTCCTCTATTTCCCATCTTGAAGTCCTTTGGTGTCCTTTGGCTTTAACCTTTGAGTCTTAAACCCCTTACTTCCCCCCTGTATTTAAATGTGGAGTGGTGGAAGGTTTATCAGCACTTTCAGGGCTGCGGTTGAGGTTGCCTTTGCATACTTTAAAGTTGTCTGGTTGCTACGATCTGCGTGACCCTTGCGCCCCAGGCATCTGAGCCATATGTTATCATGGGTCTTATTACCATTTTATACTACCACAGGTTCATCTTTGGGTTAAGTCCCCAGCTTTTTCCACAAAGCCTGCGACATCTCCCGAGGGCGATTTTTGCCTTCTGAACAAATTTATTGATGTGTGGTCCCAAGTTCATCTTTTGGTCAAAAATGTCTTCTAGATACTTGAAAAAAATAACAAAAAAATATAACAAAAGGTTTAAAATGTTATTTAAAGTCAAAAGTCATGCTTAGATAACAAGCTATGGCCACCTGTTCAAATTTTAAATTATTGTCTTAAAAATTTTTAATTACCTTTGTATAATACATATTTTTATTATTCTAATTTATTACTATATTTTTGACTTAATTGCTACAACCAAAACGCTTTTAAAGAACTTTTGTTAAATAGAAGAATATTTGTTGCAACGATATTAACCAGATTTGTAGAATTTCAAAAGATCCTTTTTAATAAGGCAAATATTTTATCAGTGAAAATGTGCATATAAAAAACTCTTATTTACCGTATAAAATTTTAGTTTGAAATTTTTATAAAAGGCGAGAGCAGATACTAACAGACCGTACTTAATTTACAGTGGATGGAAATGAAAAAAACAAACTGAAAAAATATGGGTAACCGATTAAATATAAAACAATTTAAAAAAGTTAAAACCAAAAAACCTTAAAAGTTATTTTAAATAAATATTGTTTTTATTCAGCTGAAAATATATAAATTTAGGAATGTTTTACAAATACGCTCAAAATTAATAAAAGTTATTTAAAATTTATTCAGTTGTTTTAAATAAGTGTTAAATCATAATAACAAAAATATACAAAGGGTAAGATTTTTTTTTTGTAGTGGTGGAAGGGTGTTAAATTTTAAACCTAAAAAAGAAAAAATTTAGTATAACGATTGATTTAACATAACTTTTTCCCGTCAAATTTGGTTATATTCTTAAAAATAAGGATATTATACTCTTTAGGAATTTTAATTTTTTATTTATCCTGTATATCCTTAGACTTCTAATAAAACTAACTGTTGCAATTGTTTGTAATTTTTAAATTATATTGTCAACATAAAGTGTTACGCTAAAATAAAGCCAGAGAGATGGGAAGTGGAATAATTGTGGTACCTAGGGTTGCCAGACGCCCCGCTTTAGGCGTGATTTCTACGCTTTTCCACTTGCTGCCACGCGCCAAGCTAAGTACCCCGAATGCCCCACTTTTTAAATTCATTTATCGTGCTATTTTATCACCCTTTGCTAACGTTTTTTGTTTGTCTGTTTAAATTTTTTACAACAATTTGTGTTTGTCTGCGTTTATATTAATATATGTTTACGTAAGTTAAAAAGTTTTTTTTATATTGCTTTGAAAATAAGGGTTGAAATATAAACACATTTGTAGGTACAAAATATGGTGTACGCACTTGAAATGTAATACTTTTGTTGTGGTTCAATGATTCAGGTCAATATCTTACGAACTTAACAAATCTGGCTGTCAACTTAACACAGCACTTCTTTCTAGGATTTTATGTTATGTCAATCGCATTGCCAATTTTTAAATTTGGGGTGATAGTGCGCTGACGTGAAATCTCGAAACGCTTTATTAAAATTGTGCCCCCTTTTCAATTAGGCATTGTTTCTCTTTCCTTCTCTCTGAGCACAACACTAAAACATTCTCCATGCAGGCAAAACGGATGTAAAAAATTCGTATTTATGTAGAGAGGCAACCGCGCGGGGTCCTTACCTGGTTTAAACACGCCAGTGTTTGCCTTACCACGCGCATCAGCTTGGTATCTCTTTTTCCTAGCAACAATAGCTAACGTACAGCGTCCAGGTCGCACTCAGCAATCGCGTCAAATTGATACGTACTTTTTATGTTAAATATATATTGTAGAAAATAAAAATCATCTTGTTTTGAATCACACTGACAATGACGTTTTGTTAAACATTCTAAACCGTTGTTAACTTTTAACAATTGCTAAGTCCATTGCTAAATTTAACAACGCGATCATCACTCGACCGAAAGGCAGTTTTTTTAAGTTATGTGTTTATAGAACTGCTTATCTTGTCTGTCACCACTTATGTTCGCAATGTTCTAATCTAAGATGTTAAAACAAACCAAAATATATATGTACTTACCGTTAGCTTGTTTCGTTATGTTTCTTTCGTCAAAGGAACTTTTTGTTTTAAAAAATTTTGGGGGTATCCGGGAACTTTTTGGAGAGTTGCCCCTAGCTTGTCCCGGAAATGTTCTATTATAAACTTTGTCGCTTACTTCAACTTTTGTCTTAATTTTGTTCGTTGTTCTAGAGGTTGCCAAGGTTGAATGCTGGATTGTAGGTAGACTGGTATTTTCCATGACTTGTATAACAGATTGGTCGTCGAACTTATAAAAAAAAGTTTTTAAAAATTATAATATAAAGGGTGTGGTGCCCCAAAAAAAAAGCTGTTATGGAAAATCCTTGTTTTGTTGAAAATTTAAATCCGAAACTTTAAATTTTAAAGGGAAATTTTTAACCATTTAACGTTCCCCTTATACTTGCAATCTCTTAAAAGGAGATAAGAAAAACCCCTTAAAATATTAAAATAAAAGGGTCAATTTTTCCAAAATATTTTCTATTCCGATTTTAATGATATGAACTGTGCCAAACGTTGTTTAGTTTAGCTAATCTGAAAAAAGGGATGTTTCCGCTCAAAATTTTAAAATCTGGGCAGAATATTTTTTTATGAGTATAAAATTTTTGTTTTTAATAAAAAGGCAGATTAAAATGTCCCTACATAATTTAAATTGATTTGTGCTTAACTGTCAGTAATTATAGGATTAAATAATTTTTTTTTAACATTATTAGACTTTATTCGTATATAGATATTTGTGTTAGTTACCATTCCTAGAAATTTATTACTTTAGAAACGATTATTAATTTATAAGTCGTAAGTTCTAAAAATAAAAAAAAACCCAAAAAACATAAATTAAAGCTTTTAAAAAAATAATATAAATTTTATTTTTTTAATTAATTTAATCAGATTTAAGGGAGTTACTTGACTACAAAAAATAGCTAAGTCAGCATTTAAAAAAAATTTTAAAGTTTTATCAAAAACAAAGAAATTCTTTTTTATATATAAGTTTAAAAAAGCAAATTAAATATGGCTTTTTTAAAAGATAATTTTATGGTTTTAGTCAAAACACTAGCGGTTGGCGGTTCTCAAATACCAATTCCTGGTGCGTTTAAAAAAAGAAAGCGCTTGGTTAAACCCCTTTAAGACTTATATAAAAAAAAAACATTTTTTTTTGATATAAATAAAAAAAATTATGTATAAATTAAAATTTTATTAAAAAAAAAAAAAAAGTTTTTGAGAAAAAAAAAGTATCCCGAAGGAACGGGACTCTTTTCCCGAGCTTTTTAGGGTAAAACACAGGACCCCCATTTTAGAGGTTGATTTCTCAAATTTAAAATTTTTTGAGCTTTTTTTTAGATATGGCTGGTTAGTGCGCTTTATTATTTTGGAGGAGATTGCTATACCAGTACCTACGAAGGGTAGTTTTTCCTATGTATTTCTTATGGGAGAAATTTAAGCCCCTAAACACAATTTTAGTGCCATCTTCAACCCTAATCAAAATAGAGGATGATTTTAAATAGGGTAGTTTTGTAGAGCCATTAGTACCCACCTAACACCACCAGGGTTATCTGACGTCATCATGGTCAGCAGGGTCGTTTAAAAATAATTAAATAAATAAAATCTTCAAATAAATAACCTGCTGCAGGATTCGAACCGCCGTCCTATTGCTTCAAAGTCCACTGTGCTGCCATTGCACCACGGGAGAATATTAGATATTATTGTGAAATGATGTAAGTAGAAGTGACGTAAATAATTAAATAAATAAATAAATAATAACCTAGCAGGATTCGAACCAGGTATAAGATCCGTGAGGTAACATCTCGTTCCAGCGACCCAACCCATTCGGCCACGAAGGTATATTAAAATTAAATGTTAATAGTTGTAAACATAATAAAAATAATACAAAAGGACCAATGCGAACGTCATTGGTGTTTTGCTGGTTGCATAATTTATTTAGGAATCTAGGCTAACTATATTTAAAGATATTACGAAGTGTCACTTGTCAAATTCACGTATTAATCAACGCCCGGTGGGGGATAACGAATTATTCTGTATTTGTAGCAGTATATAATAGATAGCGTTAGATAGGTAGGTACATCCCGATGATGATGATGTTGGTTAAATATGGAAACGTTTATTTGTTATTGTTAAATAATTAAATAAAAAGGCTATGTAGGGCTTGAACCAGGAAAATATGCCATTAATTATTTAATTCATATATAAAAAATGGCTTTAAAAATTCTGCAAACGAAATGCTTAAATAGCAATGCATTCAAGTATTGGTAATATATAAATCGAGTGTATAGCGGTAAATTAAAAACGAGGTGACTCAAGCATACACATAAGCGCTCGCCTAATATCTTAAAAAAAAAAAGATTGTTACCCCTAGAAATTTTATATTAAATATGTTTTTGCCATAATGTGCAACCAGTTTAAAAATTATACAAATCGGATTGAAAGAAAAATTTTATGTATATTTAGAAGTTTTAGCGCGTTAATTAAAGTTTGCAATCCCCATACACATATATTTATGGTTGCCCAACGAGGATAAAAGCAACTTATATAAATTAAAAACACAGCCAGTGGATTACCTCATCACCACGCGCGGGTAACATAGTAAAGGATCAAGGGCAATTGTTAAATAATTTATGTTTCGTGCAGTATAATTTGAATAAGTCATGAATAAATTAATTAATTACATAGTTATGTTTGAATCAAACAGAAAATAATGAATCCACGTGTATTCAAGAAAAGGTTTCGGTTTACACGTTAAATAGTAATTAGAAAAAATCACATTGACAGAACCCGTAATATTTAATTTTTAAGACTGGTCACAAAACTAACTTTTATAACATAAAAAGTTATAAAAACGTATCTAAAATAATTAACAGTAAAAAAGCATTGTAAACACCTAATAAGTAATCAGATCAAATAAAAATTAATTTGTTAAATTTTTGGCGTTTGGTCAATATTTTCAAAATTAGGGTTGCTACCCGTATAAATTATATTTAAATATAGTCCTTAGGTCCTAATGTACCATTAATCAAAAAAAACATAAAAATCAAATTGACAGAACCCCGGGAAAAATTTAATATTAACACTGGCTCGCGTAAAACTAACTTTTATGACATAATTAATAAAAATGGGGGTAAAAAGTTATAAACCAAACGTATCTAAAATAATTAACACTAAAAATGCATTATAAACACCTAATAAGTAATCAGATCAAATAAAAACGAATTTGTTAAATTTTGGCGTTCGGTCAATATTTTCAACATTAATCAAAAAATCATAAATTTTACATTGACAGAAACCGCCCTATTTAATTTTTAAGTCTAACTTTTATGTTATAATTAATAAAAAATAGCAAATTGCATCAAAAACACACATGTCGACTATTACAAAGCCTGGGTAATATTTTCAAAATTAGGGTTGCTACCAACATAAATTATAGTAATATATATATATATATATATATATATATATATATATATATATATATATATATATATATATATATATATATATATATATATATATATATATATATATATATATATATATATAT
This sequence comes from Listronotus oregonensis, assembly GCA_019359885.1. Lineage (NCBI taxonomy): Eukaryota > Metazoa > Arthropoda > Insecta > Coleoptera > Curculionidae > Listronotus > Listronotus oregonensis. The sequence goes on from JAHBCN010009691.1 coordinate 17,032, forward strand.
TTAACGCCCCAATGTATCATTTACACAAAAACCGCAAATATTGCATGTACTGAAACCGATTCATTTAATCTGATTGAATTTAAGCGCAAACTTTTGGCGCTCGGACAATATTTCCAAAATTAGGGTAGACTTTCGATCAAAATAGCAAAACCTTAATTAAAAAGATTTATACAATTTAACAACTTAACTTATACAGCGTTTTAACTAAGATTAAAGTACAAACTATAGATATAAAAATTCTTTTAAGTAAATCTTTAGTAGTTTAATTTAAGGAAGTATACATTTCGATAAATATTTAGACAAATAATTAGAATTAGAATCTTTAACGGTTAACATGTAATACAGGAGTATATACATAATGACGTTTTCCTTATTCTTTCAGGTTACGGAATAGATGTTTCACTAATTATTTGAAGGTCAGAAGGGCTTTGTTTAACTGTATATTTTGGAAAATAAATAAACAAGATGCAATCATACAAAATTTTTATCTTTTACCAAAAAATGCTTTTCCAACTCAAAGAATATTACGAGTATTAAACTGGCATTTTCATAAAATAAATGCAATGGGATATTAGAAGTTTATTCGCTTATTTCCAAATAAGAGCACTGTTTTTCAAATAACCGCACTGTAATTTCAAATAAGAGCCCTGTATTTTCAAATAACAGCACTGTTTTTCCAAATAACAGCCCTGTATTTTCAAATAACAGCACTGTTTTTTAAATAACAGCCCTGTATTTTCAAATAACAGCCCTGTTTTTCCAAATAACAGCCCTGTATTTTAAATAACAGCCCTGTATTTTCAAATAACAGCCCTGTATTTTCAAATAACAGCCCTGTTTTTCCAAATAACAGCCCTGTATTTTAAATAACAGCCCTGTTTTTCCAAATAACAGCCCTGTATTTTAAATAACAGCCCTGTATTTTCAAATAACAGCCCTGTATTTTCAAATAACAGCCCTGTTTTTCCAAATAACAGCCCTGTATTTTAAATAACAGCCCTGTATTTTCAAATAACAGCCCTGTATTTTCAAATACCAGCCCTATTTTTCCAAATAACAGCCCTGTATTTTAAATAACAGCCCTGTATTTTCAAATAACAGCCCTGTATTTTCAAATAACAGACCTGTTTTTCCAAATAACAGCCCTGTATTTTAAATAACAGCTCTGTATTTTCAAATAACAGCCCTGTTTTTCCAAATAACAGCCCTGTATTTTAAATAACAGCCCTGCATTTTCAAATAACAGCCCTGTATTTTCAAATAACAGCCCTGTATTTTAAATAACAGCAAACCGTGCAAAGTAGTACCATTTACATAATATTGTACAATATTACGCAAATGTTTCTAGACGTCATCGAGGCTTTCACTGGTTGTGATTGGTTGAAGTCAAGAGGACTATAATTTATTCATATCAGATGGCTTTGAATGTAAATGAGGCACAACGCCCGTGACCTTTGAGGGGGCAACCATAATCGCGGGACAAGGGACACGGGACATCTGTTCTATGACGTCATCGTGGTTTGTCTCTTTTCTCTCTTTAAGGTATTATCTTGTCTTCCTTCCCCCTTTTCTCTCCAGACGAGTCTGGGTCGGTAGCGACGCGAGAGAAGGTCGGTTTTCAATGTGATCATCACAATCTGTCCACATTCTGGGTAAGTGTTTTTTTATTAATTGATGACGCGGTGGTATGCAGTTACCTAGGATAAAATTTTTTGTAAATAATAATCTAAAGACCGCATATTTTAGTGTTTAAAAATTGTTTTAAAATAAATACTTTTTTCGCTCTATACATTAAATATTTTGCTCTCTCTCTACATTGGATTTTTATGATTTTTTGATTTAATGACGTCTTAGGACCTAATAAACATAATTACATATAATTTATATGGTAAACAACCCTCATTTTTCATAAGTGAGACGTTAAAAGTAATGCGGGCAAATTTTTGATTAGTTGCAAATAATAATCTAAAGACTGTATATTTTAGTGTTTAAAATTGCTTTCAAATACATACTTTTTTCCCTCTATACATTAAATATTTTAGCCTCTCTGTACATTTTTATGATTTTTTGATTTAATGTTGCCTTAAGGCCTAATAAACATAATTAAATATATTTTATATAGGAAGCTACCCTTGTTTTTTATGTTAATACGCGAGACGTTAAAAGTAATGCGAACAAATTCGATTTTATGCCGAAGCAGCGGTTTGTATAAATATTTTAGGTACTCAATACTTATTCCGCGTATGCATTTTTGCCTGCTATTTATTTTTTGGATATATTTGATATAATTTTTAATGGTATTTTTTTGCTGATGGTTTTAATGTTCGCTTGCCACTTTGGCCTTAGAGTATCTAATTTTATTATTTAGTTGTTTCGTTTTTGGGTGTTGGGCTGTTTGGTTTTTATTATTATGTACTAAAGAGTTAGTTTTACGCCTACTTAAAAATTTTTCGTACATTGTTTTTTATGTTTTTTAATTTAATGAGGTATTGGAAGAATGAATTTAAATATAAATTATAATAGTTGGCAACAATTTTTTATTACTCGGTGGTTAAAAGTGATGTATAAATTTATCTCTATTTGATAGCTTATCGGTGTTTATTTATTCGGTACTTTATATGTTTAAATGCATTTGATTGCTATTTTGGGCTTGTTTGATTTTTATTATTTATAGTATATATGTTTTTAATATTCATTCTGGGTGTTTTTTGAGGGTTTTTTTCAATATGTCGTTTGATTTTTTATTAATTAAAACGAAATTTTAAAAACGGATGTAGATATGAAACTAATTAGTTTTATATGATAAGAATTACTGGATGTTTTTCGCAAATTATGAGTCTTCTCTTCCGGTTAAGTTATCTGTTTTTGCACAATAGCAAGGAAGCGCTTAGCCTCCTACGCGCACGTGTTCATCTTTTATGCAATTAATTTACTTTGGTTTTACAATGTTGCCGGCTCGTTTAAAATAATATATGATGTTCGCTGCCGTGAAAAACTATGCTTTATTAATTTTCCTTCAATATAATCATGTTATATGGGTTTCAAACGTCCTTATTAAGGATTTTAGGGTCGTGGAGCGGAGTTGTGATTCCTGCTTACAAAACAGGTTGCTCTTAGCTGAGAATCGGCTTTATACGGTTTGAAAATACCTATTTGGTTATATGAAGTCTAAAGATATTAGGCGAGCGCTATGTGTATGCTTGAGTCACCTCGTTTTTTATTTACCGCTATACACTCGATTTATATATTACCCAATACTTGAATGCATTGCTATTTAAGCATGTTCGTTTGGCAGAATTTTTAAAGCCATTTTTTTTTGATATATGAATTAAATAATTAATGGCATATTTTCCTGGTTCGAGCCCCTACATAGCCTTTTTATTTAATTATTTAACAATAACAAATGCTTTATAATACAACGTTTCCATATTTAACCAACATCATCATCATCGGGATGTACCTACCTACCTAACGCTATCTATTATATACTGCTACAAATACAGAATAATTCGTTATCCGTACACCGGAGCGTTGATTAATACATCAATTTGACAAGTGACACTTGCGTAATATTTTTAAATATAGTTAGCCTAAGATTCCTAAATAAATTATGCAACCAGCAAAACACCAATGACGTTCGCATTGGTCCTTTTGTATTATTTTTATTATGTTTACAACTATTTAACATTTATTTTTAAAATACCTTCGTGGCCGAATGGGTTAGGCGCTGGAACGAGATGTTACCTCACGGATCTTATACCTGGTTCGAATCCTGCTAGGATATTATTTATTTATTTATTTAATTATTTACGTCACTTCTACTATACACCTATTTCACAACAATATCTAATATTCTCCCCTGGTGCAATGGCAGCACAGTGGACTTTGAAGCAATAGGACGGCGGTTCGAATCCTGCAGCAGGTTATTTATTTGAAGATTTTATTTATTTAATTATTTTTAAACTGACCCTGCTGACCATGATGACGTCAGATAACCCTGGTGGTGTTAGGTGGGTACTAATGGCTCTACAAAAACTACCCCTATTTAAATCATCCTCTATTTTGAGTAGGGGTTGAAGTTGGTCATAAAATTGTGTTTTAGGGGCTTAAATTTCTCCCATAAGAAATACATGGGAAAAACTACCCTTATTTTGTTAGAACATACCTTGCATATCTACTTGCACATTTCTCAGTAAATATGTACAATCGTTTTGTTCATGTACACTTCAAAATTTCCGTGTAACATCCTTGCTCGACAGATGACATATTCAATATGACGTTTTAGTCTGAATGTTTTTCGGGTAATTTTTTTGAAAATTGTATAAATTTCAGTTTTGTGTAATAACTTTTATTAAATTAAAATGGTAAGGTAGTGCCAAGTGTGTAAAGTGACGGATATGATTCCTTGATTATCATTTCACAGAAAGTACAAACTATGCTTGTACCATTCTATTGCCAATAATAACACAACCATGCTTTCTCTATCTATGCTGTCAGCTCATTGCAACTAGTCATCCAACTGGGTGTAAATTATCACATCCAGTTTACCTGAAAGTGGACCCCAGTCAATAATTTTAATTTAGTTAGAGCCAAAAACGCAAATGTAAATGTGGGGCATTCTTCTGCAGGAAAAAAATTACGCTTTTTGCTTATGCTTAATGGATATTACTTTTAGTTTCAAATATTCAAGATCATTTATTTTAAAACAAGCATTTAAAATGCAAACTAAAATGTTTAATATTTTGTCAAAAAAGTAAAGATTTTTTAATGTTTAATAAATTGTTTAAAAAATAAAGCCTTTTACCTAATTACTCGTGCAAGCTATATTAAAAACATATAACGATAGCGACATATTGCAATCATATTTAATTTAGCACAAACGTTTTCTATGCAGCCATTGTAAAATATCGTTAAAAAAGAAATTTTAGGCTCTATCTTAAAAATATCTAGGTTTCCGTTTAATTTTTTTGACTTCTGGCTTAACCGGAAGTGGTATTTTATATCCTGTTATATGATAACTGTCTTATTTTACCGTATATTCGCTTTTTAAATTTTATATAGTAACGGAAAACACCGAGGTACAATACTTACTCTTACACCCACTATATTTGTCTCAAAAACTTTACGAACTTTTACAAATAAATGTGGTAGATATGTTACAAGAAAAGTAGATTCTCCAGTAAGAGTTGACTTAGCCTAGATAAAGGCGACTCTTACTGGTCTTTTTAGTAAAAGTTGATTAAAAGTGAAAATTAATAAATTTGGATCACCATTTACTAGTCAGAGTTAACTATACCTAGTGAAGTATGGTAGGTAGGTAGGTAGGTAGGTTTAAAGTGAGTGAACTTTTTACGCCCTCCACTGCGACCGCTCGGTCTATTGTTTCTCACACCTTTTTATATTTCTCCCAACAGGATCGGACCTCCAATGAATCCGATACCAGATTGGGAGAGAGCCCAAGTAACACAACTTGCTTTTTAAAAGCTGAGAGAACCGCTACATCACTAAATTATCTAGCCCAATGTTTTATTATTTGTTCTATACAACGTTCTCTCAAACCTAACATAGTGCTTATATACCCAAAATAGGCGCACTTTATACAGCTAATTTATTAAAGCGTTATAATTTGCCATTAAAAATAAGGTTTATTATGGTACAAAATTCAGTAATAAAACGGATATATGAGTACTTTATAGATACTCTAGCAATGTCACTAGATAGCTACATATTCGATTAAACAGCTTGTGAGACATGCGCATTTTTCATTAGCCAGTAGCAACTGAATAAATACTTTATTTCAGTTGCATAAGTAAACTTGAAAAAAAAATGTTTTTTAAAAGGTATTTTATGGTTCTCGCCCTTGCCGATTCTTTTTTATATTATAGAACACGACTGGAAATAAAAGCAGACTGATCTACGATATACATTTATATTACACCTAAAATAAATAACTCATTTTAGGAAAGTTTCGCATATGCAGAATGTGAAATTTACTTGCGATGGATTTTTTTCTGATAAAATATATAGTTTTAGCTCTATATTTATCAAAGCGCCTTGGAAATAATTAAAAATTGGATTGAAAAAAATTATATCAAATATTTAAGTTTATGTCGTTTTTTATTTTTAACATTTGAAATGTTACTAGATGTTAAATTTCCATACTTTAATCCCGAAAAAATTATTAAAACAAAAACTAGTTAGAGATGAAAGGAATAATACGCAATTTAATTGCTTTATGCAACAATGGCGGCCCTAACATCCCGAGAAAAATTAAATGGCGACGTGCAAACTGGTCAGAATGGCAATGGTTGCGAAATATTCAATTAAACGGCCTTTAAAAAGCTATTTTTATGGGTTTGCTTTATAACAGCTTTATAAAAGAATTAGTGCGACCCTCTAGAACTTCGAATAATGTACAGAGGGCGCCAATCGCGTTGTTATATCTCTTTTGGCTCTATAAGGGTGCTACAACACATTATTGCGTTATTAAACAGTTACTGGCTATTTGCACGTTTGATGTACCCTTATTTATTTTAAGATTTATTGCATGCATTACCTCCTTCTCTAATAATTTTAACTATTTCTGTAGATATAACGTTTTTGTCGTTTCGGCTTAATTGTCTTAAAACATTCAATATACATTTTTCTTATCAAAATAGCCTGTGCGAACTGCAATCTCATCGCCGATACGGCTGACGTGTAAACTCCCAAAAGACCGGCAACGAATACTTTGCGTGGAGAGCTAAGCAGTATCCGCGGATCTGCCGATAAAATGTTTGGTAGCCTATTATTTAATATAGCTACTAAGTGCTTTAAGAAAATATAGCTAACCTGAAACATCCTGGCTCATTTTCGTATCTCTTTAATAAAAAATATATATTTTTTTAAATTTCAGTAGGTGTACCGACTTCTTAAAAGCATGTCATCGTTTAAGATTTAATTTTCTAATTCTAATAGCTAGTTTTCCCGTTTCTCGTCATTGTCAATTTCAATAAATTTAGCTTAGGTTAGAAAACACACGACAAAATAGCCGAATGACTTACCGCTGGGTATGCCTGCTTTATAGAAATTTTATTTCGTTGTTGACTACTTAAAAAAACCTTTTAAATAACTACAATATTCCAGTAATAAAGCATGTTTGGTTAGAAAGTTATGAGTATGAAACACACATCAACAAAGCATTTAAAAAATACCTTTATAATGGGGTTAATTATAAAGCATTGGGATAAACATACGCAAATTACTCCATAAGGGTTTTATAAAAAGGTTTAAATTAATTGCACAATTGAGGTTTTATTTGTGTTTTATATGGTAGCTTATAAAGAAATTATGCAGATAAAACGCTGAAAACTCTCTAACAGCTGTGGTTGTCACTTTTATAAAGTCTTGTTAAAGCAAGTATATAAAAGATATATTAATTAGCTTTAAGAAAGTTTTTACAACTATACTAAAAAGCCATATTGCTTAAAAAACTATTTAGTGTAAAATAATACTTTTATAAATATATTAAAGTTCTTTGGACGCCTTTATAAAACTTTTATAAAGAAGAAAATGATATAAAGGACCATCTTGTGTTACTTGGGAGTTCTTACATCTCCTCTTACTCGTGTCGCTACCGGACACAAGCACAATGTGTTCTGATGGGTTCTAGTGTCCCTGTCTCCTGGAGAGTATGACGAGCAGACGATTAGATCCGTCATGCCCTTCTCTCCCGGTCTAGTGACGTGGGTAGCTACCAGGTCCTTGTTACACGAACCAGATGTTCTTTCTGAGGCCGCATCTCCGGGCCTTATCCTATGAAAACGGTCCTATCCGCGTTCTGTTTACAGCCAAGAAACCCTTTTTCCTATAAAGGCGGTTCTGTCCGCCTTCTAACTGACGACCGAACGGATTCACCCGTTTCGGTCAGCGCACCTTTGTCACTTTTTTTCTATGAAAGCGGTTGCCCGCTTTCTGTTTGATACTAGGGAAATAATAGTCCACCACGGCAGAGCCCCACATTACCGCAATAAGGCTAGATACTCTGAGAGGTCGCCCTGTATCTCAGAGGCACCGTTGGGGACACCTGTTTAAGGCACAGGATGTCATTCACTCATCAGCACGGTATCCTAACACCTTGAGTTAAAGCCTTGTGTTTATCTTAGCTTCGGATCCCATTCCATACGGTGGCAACAAGAATTGCCGATAACCAGCAACTCTAGCGCATGTTCCAAAAGATCCTACTGGGCCCAACCACAACGATGATGTGTGAACACAGCGGTTGAGTAGGGAAAAGTAGTAAGAAAAGTATACACTTTCCGCCTTGAATTAGTAAAAGTTGACTTTATGCAAGGAAAAACGGTGTACTACCTAACAAAATGCAAAACCTTTATAATAAAAATGTTTATTAACAAATATTTATTATTTAAGGAGCATTTCATTTCCGTTCACTTTAGCTCAGTTCCTACTTTTGGTAATTTATCTTGTCTAAAATATAATTAGGGAAAATAAAAATCCGCTTTAACTAACCAGAACTAACCATGACCAACTAGAACTGAGGGCTTTTGAATTTGTCTAATTATCCCTACGTATAACAACATCTCGAAATCAACTTTTACTTTTACCACAGCATGTATAGTTAACTCTTCCTAGGTGAAGTTGATCTGCTCATTCTCAATCTACTTTTACTGATACTTTTAATAAAAGTTTACTCTTTTTAGGGAAAGTCAACTCTTCCTAACAACCTACTTTTTCTGTGAAATATACATTCTTTAAATATGTTACACTTTGGAAACAAGCATGTAAAATTATGTTGATTTTTCTGTATGCCCGAAGTGGTTTATTCTCGGCTCTTATAAACAAAATAAACTTTTCCCCTGAATATTCATGAGATACCTGTTCTCGCAATATTATTATATATGAAATTTGATTAAATTACAACCAGCAATTTTATTTGTCTCAAACATCTACCGGGCTGCTAATTAATTTGAAAATACAAAAGAGAGCCCTTTCAGTTTGTGGAAAATAGGTAAATTTTCGCAGTTTCTGATAAAATGTTATTGGTTTAATCATTTTTATTAAAAAAAATCTTCATGGGCATATCAAAACTTTATGAATAGTTTACGAAATACAAAGTACATTTTTTGTGTAGGTAAATAAAATATTTAAAATATACAGAGTGTTACTTTAATATTGAGAAGCATTTTACAGACGGACTTCTTGAATAAAAATAGAAAAAATGACATATATCGTCAGTTTAAAGGTAAAAGTCACTAAGTTAAATTTTTTTAAATGTAGTTAAACTACTTTATAGCTTGCTGTAAATGTGCTATCATATATAAAAATCAATATTTTTTCTCGAAAATGTTACTATTTACGAAGAAAATGTACAACACAAAAAGTTTGTAATTAAATTAAGCCTTTCTTAAATTGAAAATTTTTAATCTCAGATAAAAGATGCATTTAAAAAAACATTTAAAGTTGCAGGTTTTAACCCAAGAAAGTATTTAGCTCAGTAAATAAGCCGGAAAATGTGGAAAAGTTAATAACAGGCTTCGATTTGATTTTTTTTTGTTTTTACGTGTTATGTAGACCCTCAGAATCATTCAGCACCACTAACATCTGCCTTGCAATGAAAAATGAAAAAAATAGGTTAAGTTTTCCCACCCAAATAATCTCCAATAGTAAAACTGATGACATTAACCAATCCGCGGCCAAAAATTATGTAAGGGTGGGGGCACTCCATCCTTAACCCCCTAGGAGATACATAAATGAGAAAATTTTGAAAATTTAAAATTTTACTTTGAAAATCCTGTATCGGGGGTAAGTTGTGGTTGCTGATTACAAATCTGCGGCCAAAAATCGTGTAGAGAGACCCCATTAAAACCACCCCTAGGAGTGAAAGAATAAAGAAATTTTGAAATTTTAAAATTTCTCTTCTGAAATTGTCTCTCGAGAGTCTTCGGGGTCGCTGGTTGCGAATGTAAGGGTGGTTGCACTCCATCAACACCACCCCTAGAAGTAACAGAAATGAAGAAATTTTAAAAATTTTAAAATTTCACCCCCGGATTGGCCCTCGGAGGCTTTCGGTGTCGTTGATTACGAATCCGCGGCCAAAAATCGTATGAGTGTGGTTGCACCCCATCAAAAGCACCCCTAGGAGTTACAGAAATGGGGAAATTCTGTTTGGGTTTTTATATATATTGTATTGAACGTTTGTGGTAACTAGATTCGTAATCAGCGATCCCGAAAACCTCCGCAAGACGATTTTCGAGGTAAAACTTTGAAATTTAAATTTCTTTATTCCTGTAACCCCTAGGGGTGGTTTTATTGGGGTGCAACCACCCTTACTTGATTTTGTACTGCAGATTCGTAATCAGCGACACCGAAAACACTCGAATAACGATTTCCGGGGTTAAATTTTGATTTTTAAAAATTTCCCCTTCTCTGTAACTCCAAGGGGTGGTTTTAATGGAGTGCAACCACCCTTACTCGGTTTTTGACTAGGATTCGTATTCAGGGACCCCAAAAACCCCCGAGAGAAGATTTCCGAGGAAAAATTGAATTTTAAAAATGTTTCATTAGTTTTACTATTGGAGAATATTTGGGGGTGGGTAAACTACCCTAATTTTTTCATTTTTCATTGCAAAGCAGATGTTAGTGGTAATGAATGTTCTTGTGGGTCAACAGAATACGTCCAAACAAAAATTTTTAAAATCGAGCTGTTTATCGACCTTTCCTCATTTTACAGTATTTTCGGCTTATTTACTGGGCTAATTGGAAAAGATAAACATCCGTCTTAAATTTTATACGTCTATGTTTATCTTTTATTTATAGAATAAAATATTTTTGGTTCTTAAAAATTTATTGCTCTATAGCTTAAAATTTTAGAAATTTAGGACAAATGTTTATAGGATTTTTTTTCATTTTTTCATCCAGAGTTTATCTATGAATTTTTCCGCAATATTAAAGAAGCAACCCTTTATATAAGTGTTGCATTTATGGCTAATATACTGTTTGTTTGATATAAACATTGTATTAGGTCCAACCAAGAACATTCCCATTAAGCAAAAAATCATCTTAATTACGTTACATTTATGTTTTCTTGTTCCTTTGTTACGTTAATCATCTTGAAACAATAACAGCGCCTTAAACCTAATAGTTTCGTTATATTTCCTTCAACTTAACAAAATCGTAGTTACATTAAAAATACAACGTTCTAGTTTCGAAACATTTTCTGAAACATCCACGTTATATAACTTACGTTATAAAGAGGATTTTCTAATGATTTAAATAGACGGTTTTGTTATGTTGATTATAAACAAACTAGTGTTTTGTAATATTTCCGTTATTTAGTTAACACTAAAAGATCTTTTGGATCCTTAATGTGTGGTTTTTAAAAATGATGATATCAAAGTAATCAATCACGGAAATTACTAAACGATTTTTCACTCCTTTCCGCATATATTATTTTCTGTTAAACTTCTAGAGTGGGCGAAAACTTACTTTTATGCAAAAAAGCACTGACAAAGTGAAACATATTTTTTTAAAGGTATGCTGGTCAAATAAAAAAGATTTGATTAAATATTCTTTGTGTTTACGTTTTGTAAAACTAAAACTGTATAATACCCTATCGTTTATTAAAACCTCAAGAAATTATTTAATTAACAATATTAAAAAATTGCCAAAGATGCCACTGAAAAAATATGGATGCAAAAAATTGTGATAAATCGCCTGTTAATATTGATAATCATTTTTTCGTCCACCCCGAAATAATACAATAGTTTCCAAGACACAACCAGTGGCAACTGACTATTCCTAATAAAAAATGTTGATATAAACAATAAGGAAAAATTTATTCATAAAAATATCTGATGTCTATAACTCCCCTTTCATATTCCCCAAATTTGTGTACAGACTATTTAATAGGAAAAGCTTATTTTCTAAATCTACACAAAGTATAATAGTTCATATATTATAAAAATGTTCATATGGTAATGTTTATCTTTCTTAATTTACTATATAAAAAGTCTTAAATATTTGTGATGTGTTAATATGAGTAATATTTAAAAAAATAATAATAAAAGGTCTAAAATTAGGAATAAAAATTGCCTACATAATTTATAAATGTTTATTAAAAATCAACTGTATGTACATATATTTTTAATATCCATATTCTGTTTTATTTTTTCCTCCTAGTTGCACCTGGAAAAAGAAAACTTTGTAAAATATTTGCCCCAAAACTTTTGGTTACTGACATAAGTGCTTCATTAATTAACAAGATAATTTTATATCGCAGGTTGGCAAAAAAGCTGTATTTGCAGATTAGATTAAATTATTTGAGCGAGATGGCAAAAATGAGAGATACTCGATTAGCCATTACTAAATGGTAGAGTAAACCACTGATAAACCACCCAATTTTGAAAAAACATTTAGAAACTTTGTACTGGATTGTTATTTTGCTTCTATTTGATAAACAATCCAAATAAAAATTTAGTTTATTCCTTAAGGAAACTTTTACTTACAGTTATACTAGTTACTTCACTCGAGCATGTTAAACCTATGCTTCTCTTTTTAACTGCCGATCCACTTTCTGATAAGTTGTTATTTGAAAACAGACTGAACTGCATCTACAATTTATTTCATAATTAATTTTTTAATAATTCTATTATTATTATTATTAATGTGTCAACTGTCTAATATCAGAGCCTCTAAAAATGGTAATTGTTAACAAGTGGGGTCAACCCTATTTTTGGCCATATCTAGGTAAAAAATTACCATTTTTTATATTTTTTTATTCTGCTTGTTTTTACGGCGCATTTATAATAAAAAATGTCGTAAAAGGAACAAATAAAGATTTCGATAGCTTTTATGCCTTTAAAATTTAAAAAATATATTGGTTTTATGTTTTTCTATTTTATCTTTTTTTTTTATGTTTTTGATATATATTTTTTGAAAAATACATAAAAAACGAAAGATTTGTAAAAACTAACCGCAACTAACCAAAACTCATTTTGACATCGATTTTTTGTAATTTTTTTGCTTTTAAAAGTAGATTACAAAAAAATATCAATAAGCTTGAAGACAATAAGAATAAAAGTTACTTAAGATTATTTGCAAAAATAACGATTTTTTGAACTTTCGGAGTTGATTTTTTAATTAAAATATTACTTTTTTGGTATTTTCGCTATCATCATCACAAATTCGCCGTAAAACAAAAATTAAAAAAATATGATGATCCATAAATGAATCTATTTTTTATGGCCAAAAATAAGGTTGACCCCACTTGTAAATAATTACCCTTAAAATTACAAAACATAATACATCACAGTGAATGCTTTAAGTTACAACTTTGATGAAATTTATTCAACAGAAGTATTTCATTTATTTAAAATACCCAATTTTTCCTATTTAAGTCACCTAAAAAGTATTTTTCGACCGATCAGAAAATACCCATTTTTTGGTGAATTTTTTGGCCAGAAAGTAATTTTTTTTCGGGATAGACCAGAAAATGGTTATCAAGAACCAGAAAAAATCTTTTGCCGGGCTAATTTATCACTTTTCTAGACCCATTTGTTACTTTACATAAAATGAAAAATAAGCTGCTTATTTACAGCACAACTGATTTTGTTTATAGTTGTTACGGAAACAAATTTCAGTTGACTTTTTTTATCTTTGGACAGTCCACGAAAGCTGAGGCCTTAGTACTAATGTACTGTGGGTGTCTGAAATTATTCTTATTGTTATAATAAGTGTCAAATCCATGTCAAGTGGATAAATAGACCCGTTTTCGATCAATAAAATATTATTATTATTTTTAAATAGTTTCGGTCGAAAAAAAAAACATTGTATGTTACATGACCGAAAAACAAGTGTTTTGCAGATCTCGCCAAGCTTCCAGGACTCGCCTAACGCTCGCCCTCGAAACCGCTGGGCAAAACACTACTTTCCTTTCTTATAACATAAATTACTATTATGTAGGTAGGTATAAAACAATCAAATTTTAATCTATACTTTCTTTAATTTATATGGAATGGAAGGTACCTCCCGAAACTAAATCTGGGCTTATTACCCCAATTTTTCGGACAAATGGTAACTTTATCCTAAGGAAAGGACTAATGCTGGATTTTCTAGACTTATGGCCTAAAAACCTAACCTTCCATATTGGGATTTTTGGTCAGTTTATCTATATACCTACATACATAAAAACTAAACTGTAGTACAAAATGGTGTAATATACTTACTTTCCGATCCATATTTCCCTTTTATATTACAAGAAAAAACTTATTTACAACACAAAACACAATGGTTTTTAAAATATAGTAAGGTTATGTACTAATTCTAAAGCTAATAAATCTTTCTTTATAAACTTGGCGTCGTTGTTAAAAAATGTAACAATCTCTGTGCGGGTACATTTAAGCAAACAAGGTCGATATGTTAACTTTTAACGAAACAGACATGACAAAATAATGTTTAAAATTAAACGTTATCACAGTTACTTTTAAATAACGTTACAAAACGTGCTCAAGATGTTCTTTGCTTAGTGGGTTAGTTTATATTATGTAAAGTATAAATAAATTTTAATACAAAGTGTTTCGAAATTCCTTGAACTGTTTGTGAAAATTGGTCCCTGTAGGCTGTATATAGGCCTATAATTTTATATTTTGAATCAGAACTGAATAGAATCCTTTAGAATCAAATCTAGAAATCGATTTGTTTTTATGGATTTAAAGGCTGGATACGATTACTTTTTAAAAATAGGATCCGTGATCCGGATTCGTTATATAATTTTAAAAAGATCCGGAATCGATTCCTTTTTGGAAGGACTCGATTCCAAAAAAAAATAATTCCTTATATTTCTGAATGCCAAAATCCGCCATTTTGAATACTCCATTTCAAATTTTCAAATCTGGACCCTGGATTATTTATAATCAGATTTTGACCTAGCACCTTAAAAACCCTTATTGTCTCAACCTTAGGCAAATAGGTTTAGAAATACCAAAATTTACCATTTTAAATCTCCCATTTTAAATTTCCAATTTTTTGAAGATTCTTAATTAGCATCACAGTTGTGTTTAATTATTATCAGTTTAAGGAAATATTAGGAAGTATTAATTTTTGCAAAATGCATCACTTTTTTGTATAAGCTTTGAATTTCGCTTTCACAAAAGATCCATAGGATAACAAGTTCATCACTAAGAATCTTAAATGTCTATGGTTAGGTTGATGCCGCTCCGGATCCGTATCATTTGTTTTTTATGAAACGGGGCGGCCATCATGCAGTCTAGTGTAAGCCTGCTATCAAATAAACAAAAAATATCGTTTTTAGAGCTTAAGCAATCTGAAAACCTAGACTTGTGATACATCAATGAAAAGCTCTTCAAGAGCTCTTTTCAAAAATGTAAAAATCCAATATGGCGTCCGTATAAAAATATTAAGTTTGGGTAAATATCTCAATAACAAAACCGTAAAATTGGTAGTTTGCGAGCTACAGGCAAAAGTTAAAAATGCACCATTTTGGTTTTTCTTAATTATCTCAAAAATCATAAAATATAAATAAAATCTGAAAGCAGATTTAATTTTGCAATGAAATTGTCTTAAACTTTCCTAATTTAACCAACACTGTAGCTCTAATGGTTCCCGAGTTACCAATAAATGTAGGCCCAATTTGGGACACACTGTATCTATTAAAATCTTTTAATAAGGAAACATACCTAACATTTAATTTTTAACCAAAATATGTTGTTTTTTAGTCCAGAAAAACAACATTTAAATGAAACATTTTTTTTCGTAACAAAAAGTGTTGTATCCAAAAACAGGCATAAATTTTACTTGCATTTGATCTAAAAGTTTTGATTGCTGGATCTTAGTAATTTTTTAATATGTTATCATTAAGATTACCCTAAGGTACTTTTTAATGGGACATTTTATAATTACTATTCAGAGTGTTTACAAAAATTAATTTGAAATTTTAGTACATTTTTATATTCCGCAAGCAACAAAATTTCAAACGGTACTTGTGAAACTTTCTGTAAAATTACAA
This sequence comes from Listronotus oregonensis, assembly GCA_019359885.1. Lineage (NCBI taxonomy): Eukaryota > Metazoa > Arthropoda > Insecta > Coleoptera > Curculionidae > Listronotus > Listronotus oregonensis. The sequence goes on from JAHBCN010009691.1 coordinate 33,053, forward strand.
AAAGATATACAATTCATAAGTTGCTTAAGGTTATCTCAAGAATCACATTAAAAAAACCTTATGAAGATCTAGCATCGCAAGTTTTGAAATACAGTTCAAAAAAATGTTCCATTTAAGGGTGGTTTCTAGTTGATCTCAAAAATAACATATTTAGATTTGCAGAATATTTACCAAAAACTAATTTGTTCAATAGTTACAGCACTTTAGAATGGGGCTAAAATTATATTTTCACACCATTTTATACCGTTTTTTATTAGAAAAAAAAATTACGTGATGTTTGCTACGACTCCCCTCTCCCCCAAGTGAGATTTAAAAAGATTTAGCTTTACTTCCTCCCCTCCTTGAACACCTCACGTAATTTATGGGTGCCCCCAACGGTTTTTTTATAGTACCGCATGTTATAGCTTTGGACACGGCATTAACTTAAGAAACAAAAATTATTTTCTGGGTTAATTTCGTTAATTTATACATATATAGAAACCTAAAATTTAAAGAAGTTCTGCAGTAATAATGATTTAGGCTATCTTTTGTACTGCTTGTAATTAAAGAAAATATATGAAATGACTTTGTTTGAGTGCCAAACCTATTTTTATATATTCTGTGCAAGTTGTTATTATTTTTTTAATGTTTATTTGATTTTTACGCAACCCAAAATCCCCAATTAAATTACTTTTTGACAAATAGTTAACATTTAACCTATGTTGTGTTGCCAAGAGTTTTCATTTTCACCTATTTGTTAAATTTCACACATTGTTAAGTTTATTGCTAACTTAACCAACGGGATCGTCACTTGGCTGTGACTGTAACATTTACAAATATAACAGGCAAACTAAATTGCCAGTTTAGAGAATGTATCTTTTATATTTCTATACTAGTCACACGCATAAAGAGGAAGTCACATCTGTATATTTTTCGCTATTTTAAATCTCTGGTTCTGCATTTCTACACAAAACTTTGTATGAATAATATTTGTATATTATATATAAAATAATTTTTAATAACAAAATTTAATTTAAAATCATATTAAACATTTTAAATAAAAAATATTTTATATAGAAGCAGTATAACACTGTTTTGCTTTATGTTGAAATATGATACAATTTTCATTTTACAAATTTGGTTATTACTTTGAAATTAAATTATGTTTGTGTTACATTTTCTATCTTTCAATTTATTTTCCATTTTAAGCCTTATCCTTTTTTTGCCTAAAGGTATTGTGCAACATAATTTCTTACTTTCTTTAAAACACTGATGTTTTTATAAATCGTGACAACT
>JAHBCN010009692.1:0-34275 GCA_019359885.1 Listronotus oregonensis
ATTTCACCTATCTTTGAAAGGTGGAAAGTTGACGTTTTTTGACTTACTTTCCACCGTGTGGAAAGTCCCCTTTCCACCCGTTTGGTATTTTTTGTAATTTCATTGAATATTGATATTTCAAAATGGTATAGTGACACACGAACATACGCATCCTTATATTAATATTAATATTCTTGAATTTCTGGTGGAGTAGCAGCAAACTTAAATTCCTATCTAATAACATTTTTTTTTTGGATTTGCGAAATTAAAACAAATTACTATTCAAATTTAAAGCGTCTATCTTTCACTGTATATATTGACACTTTAACAACCCGTTCCATGTAAAGTGGATATAAATAAAATAATATACAAACCTTGGTGGAGAGTTTATTTCTGTCGAGAGATGCGTTAGTAGACCGAGGCGCAGCCGAGGTCTACTGAACTCACCTGGGTTTGTAATATCTATTACCCCCTCCCAGATAAGGGCATGTATAGATTTTCTTAACCCATTCTCCCCTCGTTATCCTTACGTAATTAATAAATAGCCCCTAAAACAATAAAACCCCTTTAACTTTTTAGTTTCTTTCTAAAGTATGTAGTCAATAGCTTATTGACTTTATATATTTTTTTAAATGTATTTTCTTACATTCAAAGTTTAATTAATCCGGATAAACTTCGTAAAAAAAGGATATCGTAGATCCAGACGTTTCAAAGCTAATCCTGCTATTTATGTTGAAACTTACATGAGCTAAGGACTTATCAAATAAAGGAGATTTTATTAGTCAAACGCCAATATTATGTCTTACATCGAGCTTAACTTATTCCCTAAGCTGTGTGTCGGCTAGCTGGATTTTCCAATTGTGGCTTGTACTGTTCAATAATATGACTTCGAGATATGCTTTAAAAATCTGTTCTAAGAAAATGCTCGATTTCAAAAAGTGTTGTTTTGAGTCTAGAAATTATTATGCTTTGTAAATTATGTATAAAACTAATTTTTAAATAATACCAATAGGAGTTAAGAAAACAAATATAAAACTTAAAGTAACAGGGTAAAATATATTAGAACGTTAAAATCTTAATCTTGTACAAAATTAAGACACTTATGGTTACTTCCCAAGTAGCTTCTTTAGTGCATTCTTTTATTAATTTCTTTTATAAAAAAGGAAAAAAATAAAACTTAAATTTTTACATTTAGTAATAAAAATATTTGTAATATTGTTTGCAGTCTTATAAAGAGGAGATACATCTTTTTGACAAAGCAGAATAAAATAAAACTATGATAATAACAAAGAATAATGTTAAGTCATATGATATTATAAAAAAAAAACAATAAAATGAATACTACCTATATTTTTAATACTGAGGTAAATTATTAAACATTTTTTTTGATTAAAAATTTAAAAATGTAATGTGGAAAAATTTGAAAGATAGAGTACAAATTTTGTTAAGTATTTAAAGAATTTTAATAATATAAACCAATATTTTTTTTTTTTTTAAAAAAGGCATTTGTTAAAAATAAAGATACAAGTGTTAAAATTCTTTTGATGTAAATAATGGTTTACGTGAGTCTTTGGTCTTAGCTTTACAAATCAATTTAACTGCTCTCTTTCGTAATTAAAACACATATATTTTCTTGGAAATTTAGTTTAACTTCGACATAAATTATAAAAAGATAGTACATAAAGAGGATTGTATAATTTCATTATTTAAAAATAGGTTATTAATTACAAATTTGCATGTTTAGATAATAGTTTTTTAAAATAAAGCCATGATTTAATTTTTAAAATATCATTTTTACTTACATCATATAAAGAATTTGTATTTTTGTTATTCCATACAATAGTATTATCCGCATCATTGCAAACATTGTAAATTTTCATTTTATATCAAGTAAAGGTTAATTTTATTTATATATAATAAAAATAATAAAGGTCAAAGAACAGAACTATCAAATAGGCTCATTTTAAGATTAATAATGTTTTTGAGTAATAAAACTTAGTCTTGCGCTTTTAAGAATGAGGTAAATTTAATTTTACAAATTCTAAATTATCTCGAAATCTATGCATTTTTAGTGAAAATTTCCTGATGAAATGCCACTTTCTAAAGTAAAAAAAAACAAAATTGCAAAAGGAATGCAAAAAACGAATAAAAAAAAAGAAACACAATTAGATTCTTGTAAACAAATATAAGTGGTAAATATGTTTTTACTTTTGGGATTATTAAACATCATTTGCTTCTGGTGTGTAAGAATAAGGAATTTTAACATTTAGATGTTTGGTTAATAATGTCTGTTTGTGTTAAAATATAACAACTAACGTAGTAACAAAATGTGGTTTTGTAAACTTTAAATTTTAAAGTACATATGTGGTAAACTATTGATTAAGGATTATTGCTTATTCAATTAGGATAGAATAAATCTACTGTCAAAAATTTTCAGTCCAATTTCATGCTTACTTATCACAAGGAGGGAAGAATTTTTAGATTTTTTTTTAGTTGCCATGGTAATGATTTAAAATACAGGCTTTTAATTGGGTAGAAAATACTGGTCTGAAATTTTCACTCTAATTTGCTGTTGGTTACCCACAGTAACAAGAAATAATGTCTAATAAAATACATGCATCGCCATGGTCCAGTAAAAATAAAACCATTTTGGTTGGTGAAGAAATACCGGTGTAAAATTTTCACACCGGTATAGAGAACCTTGACAAAAATATTTCTTTTATATGACATTATTTTTATTTTTAATAAATTTAAAGTTGAGTTTTTGTTATGTTCACAAAAAAATTCAAAAATAAAATGATTGCTAAGGGTTGGGTGCATTTCTATCAGAATATTTACCAGTAAAAAAGTCAGAATTACTTTTCGTTTCTGTATGCCTTTTTCGGGATTACTAGCCTTAAAATTTTTTGGAAAATGAAACTAATTCGGTCCAGGTCCCGGGGTATAATGAACTGAGTCTGCTCAGAACTATTAACCCCTATGAAGTTGCAGATCGCCTGCAAGAAAAAAGAAAAAAAAACCCTCCCAAAAAAAAATCAAAAAATTAAGTCAAGATGACAAATTAAAAAAGACATATAAAATAAATTTTAGAAAATTTTAAATTAAAAAGTTAGAAAATTCTAATAGCTTTTATACAATTTATGACGTTTTGTCATAAATAACACATTAGTTTACTTAACTGTGAAATTTTTAATTTTTAAAAAGACAAAAAAGTTGATGTGGTGTGTTAATTGAGTTTAAGTTTACCTAAAATTACTTTAACATCAAGCATGGATAAGCATATATAATAAAAATCTGCTTTTTTATTTAACGTTTTTTTAAACAAGTTTTCTTTGCCAAGATACTAGAAACATTCCAGTTTATTATGTGGTTGTTATCAAATGCGTGTTAACAGATTTTTGACATGTGGAATTCTGTTTTTTATTGTATATCCTATGTTTTTTTAACATTCACAAATAAATAATATTTTTTGTGTTTTCGTTTATATGGTATGGTTTTGTTTTTTTTTTTTTACTTAAGATCTAATAGTGTTATGGGTTTTAATCATAGTTTAAATAATAAATTTATTACCTATTCATTTAATTTTATTTGATAACCCAGCTATATATGGTAAAAAGAGATTTGAAATGGATCTATTTTAATTTTGTCTTAAATTTGGTTGTTCAAATTTTAGAAAGTATTTGTTTATAAAATCCAGAGGATAATTATTTTGAACTAAAATATACATTTTTAAAATCTTTTTTGGTCTCTTTAAAAATTTTAGTTTTTTTTTTAATGATAATTTTTAACATGTAAAGGTTTAAATTTAAGCTAAAGTTCCTGAGCTAATAACGTCCTTAAAACCATAAAAAACATAGTTTCATTGTTCACCTGAATTCTTAGACAGAAAAATATCCTATCTATTATGTACAATATTACTATGTCCTGTTCAATATAGCTTCTAAGACGGTCAACAGAAGTTGACAAGAAAAACTCCCTCTGGTGTCATATCTTCACATAGTACGAACGATAATCGAAAAGCGGTCTAAGCTGTCCCTTAAGGCTACATTACGATCTGCTTCCGGGTGTTTTTGTGGAATAAGGTTTTTCATCTTGTTTGGTAAGGTAGAAACTGGAAAAGGGTGTAAAATAATGCAATAAAATGTGCAGATTCGCTCACTAGAAATTTGTTGTTAGTACAGGGTATTTTAAATCCAAATTTTAATATTATAGAATATAAATACATATATATATATATATATATATATATATATATATATATATATATATATATATATATATATATATATATATATATATATATATATATATATATATATATATATATATATATATATAAGGTTGCACAGATTCGAGTGCATGCATGGGATCTCGGAAACCGTAAGAATCGAATCAGTTAAATTATGGCAAAGTTGCGCATTTAGGTGCCTAACAACATGCCGATTAGAAAGTTGTAAATTCCGAGTACTTCGGAGATATCCGGAAAAAACCGAAATTTGCTGATTTCGTTTTTATTTTTTTTACGTTATTTAAAGAGATATGGAAAATCAAAAGACACTTTCTCATGGCCACTTCTTAAGCTCTACAAAACTGCGTTGAGAGATTTTCTGTACGACGTTTCGTTTTCGTTAGACCCTCATCAACTTTATTTTTTTAAATACGGACCTGGGTTTTTTATTTAATTTTTTTGAACCTCTTATTATCCCAATTACAAAAATGTATAACTCCTTATATTTATTAACAAATATGGAACGCCCCTATAAGAAATGATGTGCGTTCCTTGTCTTACTCATTGCCTCTTATGAAAAATATGTTTATTTAACAGAAAAATATTAAATGTTATACATCATTGTAATTGGGATTTTAACTGCTTCAAAAAAATGCAATAAACAATTGAGTGCCGCATTTAAAAACTAAGTTGATGATGGTTTCGAACTAAACATCACGGAAAAACTCTCAACACTTTTCTCAGAGCTAAAATGGCCATGAGAAAAGTGTCTTTGTTTTCCATATCTTTAAATAACCAAGAAACTAAAACCAGATTGAAAGCCGGGTCGGCTCGATTGAAGTTCTTGACTCGAGCACACACAAAGGCTTCGCTATAGCCAGAGGCATTCTTTTAACGGGCAGCGGCTACCTGCACTACTGAAAATCAGACTTTTTATTTTTAAGGACAGGAACGTATTGCACGAATCTGTCAAAATTAAAAGGTGTGCAAATTAATAATGACTATTTTTAAGCTTCAGTATTGGAATATGTACTTGGGTTTAATATTAAAATAGGGTGTCCGAAAAGTCTGGACTGGGTCAAATATCTCGAGAACAAAAGGTTGGATTTCCAAGATTGCAACTGAACTTTGTTTTTGACACAATCGTCTATCTAATTCTGATGTCAAAAACCACCCCCACTCCTCTTAAGGGGTGAACGTAAGGGTGGTTTTATAATTTTAAATAGAAACCCCTAATTTTTGCATTTTCGATTCTCAAAAAATTCTGTGTTTTCACCCTCAATTTCACCCCCAACCCACGCCACCCCTTCACAGGGGATGAAAAAACTAAAAAAGTTAAAAAAATAAAACTAAAACTGAACAGTTTAAATATTTAATTAATCCGCAATAAAAATAAACATGACAAAAACATGTTACCCAATCTCAAATTTCACCCCAACCCTCGCCACCCTCCACAGGGGATAACAAAAATTATTTAAACAAAAATGAAACTGAACATTCTAAATTCCTAATTAAATCCATAATTAAAATAAACATGTCAGAAAATATGTGACCCGATCTAAAATTTTACCCTTCAAACCTTGCCACCCTTTCATGGGGGATGACAAAAATTAAGAAAATAATATTGCAATAAAAAAATGTTTATTTTTATTACGGTTTAATTAAGAATTTAGAAGGTTCAGTTTCAATTTTGTTTTATTAATTTGTTTCATCCCCTGAGGGGTGGCGAGGTGGGGTTGAAATTTGGGTGGGGTTACATGTCTATTTTCATTGCGGATTTAATTAAATATTTAAACTTTCAGTTTTAGTTTTATTTTTTAACTTTTTTTTCATTTTTTCATCCCCTGTGAAGGGTGGGGGGTTGGGGTGAAAATTGGGGCCAGACACCGAATTTTTGAGGAATCCGAAAATGCAAGAAAATAGAGTTCTATTTAAATTATAAAACCACCCTTACGTTCACCCTTTAAGAGGGCGGGGGTGGTTTTTGACATAAATTAAATAGACAATTGTGTCAAAAACAAAGTTTAGTTGCAATCTTGGAAATCCAACCTTTCGTTCTCGAGATATTTGACCCAGTCCAGACTTTTCGGGCACCCTGTATATTTTTCTTCAAGCGTCTAAATAATAACTTAGGCACAGCAGAATTTTTTTATTTACACTAGAATATCTCCAATAAATCATATAATAGTAGAAATACCAATATTGTAATATTCAAATCTTACAAGCGTATTATGATAAAAATACCAATGTTGAAATATTCAAATTTTCAATTAATCACCCTTACAATATTCATATTAATTTTTTTTTTCAAGGTCTGACAATTTTAAGCGCATTATAATTTGAAAGTGTGATTATTATAGTAGCACGAAGCCAAGCTTCACGTCTAAAAAATGTCTATTGTGATTTTTGAATCTGAATAAATAAATCGAACTTACCTTATAGAGTCACTTGGAAGCGAAAAAAGTTATTTCTTTATTATTAGATGTACAGCATCTACATATGCACTATAACCAGTCATGTTATAAAGTCGAAAATAATAAATATATTAAAACGGCTTTTACGCCGCACTAGCCTCGTTTCACAGTAACTAGTAAACTAAACAGTTCAACGGACGCGAGAACGGCTCGTACTAATGATCCGCCGTTGAGCGGACCATTATAGTGGGGGACGCTGACCGTGCCGCCACGCTATGTTTCGTATCTGGTCTTTTTATCTGGGAAATAACGTCAGAAAAAATTAAAACGAAATCAGCAAATTTCGGTTTTCTGGATATCTCCGGAAGTACTCGGAATTTTACAACTTTCTACTCGACATGTTTTAGGCACCTAAATGGGCAACTTTGCCACAATTTAACGACTTTATCTCTTACGGTTTCCGAGATCCCATGCATGCACTCGAATCCTGGGGCACCCTGATATATATATATATATATATATATATATATATATATATATATATATATATATATATATATATATATATATATATATATATATATATATATATTATATATATATATATATATATATATATATATATATATATATATATATATATATATATATATATATATATATATATATATATATATATATATATATATATATATATATATATATATATATATATATATATATATATATATATATATATATATATATATATATATATATATATATATATATATATATATACTTTTGATATGAAAATTATTAATCCACGACCCAGTGCTCACAGGATACTATCAGCTTTTTTTTATGTAGCACCTCGATACTCTACTTAACACCGCTCTGTTTGTCTTTTAATAAAACTAACTATTTCTAATATAGTACGAAGAATATACAAGGCCAGCATAATTGTCGACTTATATAAAAAAAACCTTTTTATTTCTTATTTCTCAAAAAAAAATATTCTTGATAAAAATTTCTGCATGGCCTATTACTCACAAAGCACTGGTATAGCGTATAAGCGGTAGGTGCATAAGAGAAAACTACCTTTATTTTTAAATTTAAAAAAAACTCTAAAAACTTATTGGTCTTATCAAAAATTTTTTTGTCCATTAGAAATTAGATGTATTTGCCCGTTTTTCTATTAATATTAAAAAATAATTTTTATTCTGTTACTTAGAGTTCTGGCGTAGAAAAAAAATAGGATTACTCTTAATATAAAACAAAAACATTAAAAAAGTTGCTCCATTGCTTACCTGAAAAATAACGATATATTATTGTTTTCATTTTGTGTACAGATTGATCGTAAAATACTTTTTAAACTTATATTGACTTTTTCGAAGCGCCATCATTATAATTAACAAGTTTAATTTTATTTTTTAAATATTTTAATAAAAATATATGAAAATAGAATTTAATTTTTGAGGAGAAAAAAGATTTTTAATAGGACAAAACCATTTGTAAATTTTTGTCTAAATAGTTTTAAAAAAACATAAAACGTTTGTTTTTTTAAGTAATTAAAATAAATTTAAGGGGAGTCTTTGCGAATTTTTTTGGACGACACAGCTAAAATTTATTTATTGAAACTGGTGCTACAATAAAGTATAACATTCGGAAAGTGTTAAGTAAAATTTTTATAAAGAAATATTAAAAAATACGGCCATGGCAGCAATTATTTGGATGCGTCTCGGAAAAAGTAGAAGTGCGGTGCTTCTCTCGAATTTAGTTCATCTTAAGTCAAAAAACCAAAGTTTTTTCGTAGATAATCTCTTTCCCCAGATAACGCTGTTTTTTGAAATTTCAATTTTTTACTCTTTGGGAACACTTTAAAGTGAAAAACGTGATTTTAGCGAAAAAAATCGACTTATTTATTAATGCAAAATAATAAATATTAACAAATTTAAAAAAAATTCACAGCGTTACCTCGTAAATTATGTTCAGAAATAGTGTTTAAAATTTTAAAAGGATTGGTGTAGTAGTTTTGAAGTTATAAGAGGCACCGACTTTAAAAACGTGAGTTATAGGAAAAATGCTTTAAAGTTTTTAACGTTCATAAGCGGCTTACCTTACTTACTGCTGTATCTTTTTTAGTTTTGCTCCGATCTCTCTTAAATTTTTCACAATATTCTTAAAAGGCTCTCAATTTAAAAAATTGAATTTTAAAAAAAAGTTAAAAAACCCTACCACACCTCTTAAACAATTTTTAAGTATCAAAATTTTAATGTTTTTTTTTTATAAAGAAACTTAAGGATTTTTTAAAGTTTGATCGCTAGCAAAAAAGTAAGATTTATTTTTAATTCTTAAATTGTAATAAAACTTTTTATTCCGAAGAATTTTCCCACATAATATTTTTTAAGTTAAAAAAATGTAGTTTTCTTATGCTGTATTTGCAAATTTGCACTTATCTCGTATACACCAAGGTTTTTTTAAACTTTGATCAGTGTTTTATAAGTTTAGAAACAGGCGGCGATTTTTATTAAAAATTAAATTTTTTAATAAATAAAACATACAAAATTTACTATATGGATCAACAATTATGCCGATCACTGTATAAATATCCGGTGTTAACTTAAAAAAATAATGTATCTAAATTAAGAAACATCCTATACTCTTTTAGATTTACTTAAAAAAGTACACCTAAAAGGGCAGGGACTAAGCTTTACTAACGAATTAATTTTAAAAAAAGTTACCTTATAATTAATCACATAAAATAATTCAAGTAGTTTTAAATAACATAAAGAAAAGGTAAGCCTCCGCTTAAAATTTTTAAACTAGGAGTGGCAGAGTTATGGCTTTAAGCCAGAGAAACCCACCGTAAAAATATTTCAATACGCTTCATTTTTAATCCAGAAAGTACACATCCATTACCGCTAGGCTGGGGAGTGCCGGTGATTCATGTATTGTTTCTAGACAGCCGTAAACCACTAAAAATTATGTCCCTCTGTATAATGTACTCTGAATCCAGCTCCAGTTACTTTTCTGAATTATACACTCTGCCAGATAAAAAATGTAAATGATGCCTCGCGCCACTACGCTGCGGGGTTATTATCTTGCTGGCTTAGCGTTGGTAGCTTCCTTGAAAGATGGAATTCTGTTTGTTTTTATGGATTTAAAAGTATACGAATTTGGGATATAAAAAAATAATTAACTTTTAAGATGAGAAATAAAAACAGGTGTCTTAGATAAAAAAGTGTGAATCGTATAGCAAAGAAGAATGGGATAATTAAAAAAAAGGGTATCGTACTTACTAAAATTGTAATTGATGTGGATTTATAATTCCCTAAGTTAGTACACGTCAAGTTTGAATTTGACGGCTTTAAATAGGTGCACGAACAAACCGGATATACAGTGTGTCCCAAATTGGGCCTACATGTATTGGTAACTGGGGAACCATTACTACACCACAACTACAGTGTTGGTTTAATTAGGAAAGTTTTGGACAATTTAATTGCAAAATTAAATCTGCTTTCAGAGTTTATTTATCTTTTATGGTTTTTAAGATAATTAAGAAAAACCAAAATGGTGCATTTTTAACTTTTGCCTGTAGCTCGCAAACTACTAATTTTACGGTTTTAAGATTACTACATTATTAGAACCTTTTTTAAGAAAAATTTAATTTAAGTAAAAATATGTTCCTAACCTTTGCAAATAAGTTGTCTAAAACTTTCCTAATTTAACCAACACTGTAGCTCTAATGGTTCCCGAGTTACCAATACATGTAGGCCCAATTTGGGACACACTGTATGAACAGGATTAAAAGTAGTTTAAGGTTGTTACGGTGCAGTATCCAATAAACTTTCAAAACAAATAGCTGAAAATATTAAATAAACGATTCAAAAGCCATTATTTGTCAATATTTTTTATATTTTGTGGCCAAGTCATATTTTAAAAGTTCTTGTTGGCTTTTCGCGGAATACTCTTTACAATAAATCGCTTCGGTCATAGTCCTGGGGTATAGAGATTGATTGTGCTTATAGGTATTGACTATGTTAATAAACACAGATGTAAAAGAAACTAGAACATTATGGGGGTTTTATTGTTTCATAGGTTCGATTGATTGAAAAATATGGAAGAAGTACTGAGTGCGGCCATTTTAGGAGATGCATTTTTGAAATAAGGACGCATTTGTTCACTAATTAATTTTTTAATCTTAACCCAAACTCTATGGACTTTTTGTAGACATACGTTAATAGAAAAATCCTTTAAAATTAAATTTGGTATAGAAATATCACATATTTATGCCAAAAAAAATTTTTTTTTGACAAATGTAATAAATGCTATTTTTTTATTTTTAAATATTAAAACATATCTTTTTTTACGTAAATTTTACTACAGGTATTATTTTACAAAAAAGGTTGTTATTATGTTTTTGAAAATGGTTTTTGGTAAAAGTTTTTAGGATTTGTAGTAGCTGAAATATGATTTTGTAACTTTAAATATTTTTCTTCAGACTTTGTCCTAGAAGTTTGATCTTTGCGGATTTTAGTTTAGACATCTGACATAAAGAAGAAAGCCTATTTAACGACCTTCAAAACAGTGCCTGGTTTATGTATGTAGAATTAATATTAACCAAGATGGTGTTTCTTGTATTGGTTTTATAATAATACGAATTTCAGAAGAACCTACCAAAAGAACTAAAAAGCAAGAATCCCCGAATTACAGCATTCTTGGCAGTATAACAACTCAGAACGACGACTGGGTACAGCTGGAGGTGATCATTTAATATTTAAAGTTGACGTGACTACCACATCTTTTTATTTAGTTTTATCTCAACCCAAGTAACATAACGTCCGTTTAACTAAAGAGTTATAAGGTAAGGAAAATTTTTAAAGTTATAATAAAATCTTCCACATTTTTATTAATTTAGGTGTGCTACGAAACAGCTGAAACGGTGGAGCTAGTGTATTTAAAGTGACTTACTACTAAGTTCAGTTCTTAATTTGTTTATGTATGGTAACCACGGAACGAACAAAACCAAAAGTTCTACAAATATAACTGTTTAAGGTATTATGATTTCTATTTAATACGTACTTATTTCTTTTTGAAAAGGTAATATAAGAAAGGAAATAAGCTCTGATTGTAAAAATGATAATCCCAAAAATATTTTGCAACAGCTAAAAATAGTTAATTTTTTCCGACAAAATCCCAAGAACGATCAAAAAATATATGATTTTTAAAATTACATAAGAACCAACAAAGCAACAAATATAAAAAAAGTTTGTTATGTATTTCTTTCTTAAACTGTACAGTTTAAGATAAATTTAATAAAAAAATAGCATATATATATATATATATATATATATATATATATATATATATATATATATATATATATATATATATATATATATATATATATATATATATATATATATATATATATATATATATATATATATATATATATATATATATATATATATGTAATAATAAATGTATACAATTAGCTTTTTTTACAATTTTATTTTTTAAAAAAACTTGCCTTATGGTATTGATTTAGAGCGTTAGTATTAGATGATTTTTCTAGATGGCGTCAGGAATATCACAATGGCCGTAAAACCAAACCCACGTGTAACAGTCAAGAACTAGTATAGTCTCGCTCCTTTAAAAGACTTGCTACGATCTGATCGGATTAAAAAAGGAGAACAGATTTCTAAGAATTAACGTTTAGAAAGAGATATTAAAGCAGATCAGTGATCCGAGGCAAAATCAAACGAAATTTCTGCTATGTCTAGCTGTACTCTATTTGTTGATATGTCAGCTCTTCTGCTTCACTTATGTGTTGGTATCTCCTTTTTACGTACTTAATTTGGTGGATTTTTCTTTTTCTGGTGTATGTTAGTTAAAAATTTGAAATCCGCTGTTGTGACGAAAGAACGGCACGCTCAGCGTTTAACGGATTCTCTTAGCAGGAGCACAGAAGATTGGCTTGGACTTGTAACAATGAATATTGTGGCAACTTCTGTATAGAATAAATTTTTATTCTAATATCTTTCAACTTCAGGCTTTATATATCTATATATATATATATATATATATATATATATATATATATATATATATATATATATTATATATATATATATATATATATATATATATATATATATATATATATATATATATATATATATATATATATATATATATATATATATATATATATATATATATATATATATATATATATATATATTATATATATTTTATATATATATTTGTATATTGTTTATGGTTTTCCAAAATTTTCTGGATTTTCTTGGGGATAAGGTCAGGCAATATATAAAAACAGATGCTTACTAAGCAATTTATGTTCAATTTATGTCAATTTCGACGTTTCGGCCTGGAAGGGCCTTCATCAGGTACATAATATGTATTTTTTTAAGAACAAATCAATCTGCAATACAAAAATTTTTTGATTGAAATTTTACCTATACAATATATTAACATTTAATTTTACCTTAAAACTAAGGGCTTCTTACGGAAAACACTCATTTTGTTGTTGTGTAATGCAATTTAATACTTGAAAAGACAAACAAACATTAACATTTAAAACAGTTATATTCACAATAAACGGTCTTCGTTTCAACCATTTATGTTTTTAATTATTATTTTTTTTTTTGATAGTTTATAGAACTACAAACGCAACAAAACTGCTCTAACAAACCACTCCACCGAAAAAAACATACTTTTGATTTTGAAAATACAAAAATTTTGAAAACTGAAACAAATACACAAAAGAGAATTCTTAGAAATGGTTTTTATTCAAAAAACAAAAGGCAATAAACACAAAGGCAGACACAAAGAATTTAAGTATGCATTATTGCAATCTCATTAATAATTAATAATAAAAAAAAATTACACAACAAGATAATCAGTATGCAATAATATTTAGATATAAAATTTAAAAAAAACACACATTTATTAAAATAAATTTTAATAAAATCTTTTACTACTGCCCCAAGATGACCACACACAAAAATAAAACAGGTTTCTATATCATTATCTATATGCAAAGAACTCTACCTCACTGCTATTTTAAAATATATTTTACAGTTTTTACAGTTCTTGATATTAAACACATATTTAATCTTTTTGGTAAAATGGTAAAGATGGTGCTAGTAGTTCTATAAACCATCAAAAAATAAATAATAATTAAAAAAACATAAATGGTTGAAACGAAGACCGTTTATTGTGAATATAACTGTTTTAAATGTTAAGTGTTTGTTTTGTCTTTTCAAGTATTAAATGTGCATTACACAACAACATAAATGAGTGTTTTCGTAAGAAGCCCCTTAGTTTTAAGGTAAAATTAAATGTTAATATATTGTATAGGTAAAATTTCAATCAAAAAAATTTTTGTATTGCAGATTGATTTGTTCTTATAAAAAAAAATACATTTATACCTGATGAAGGCCCTTCCAGGCCGAAACGTCGTATTGACATAAATTGAACATAAATTGCTTAGTAAGCAACTGTTTTATATATTGCCTGACCTTATCCCCAAGAAAATCAGAAAATTTTGGAAAACCATAAACAATATATCAAGGCAAGGTCAAAGAAAATTAACAAATAAACTATATATGTATATATATATATATATATATATATATATATATATATATATATATATATATATATATATTTATATATATGATAATATATATATATATAATATATTATATATATATATATATATATATATATATATATATATATATATATATATATATATATATATATATATATATATATATATATATATATATATTTATTTATTTATTTATTTATTTATTTTATATAAATATATTATTTAACATAAATACGAAATCAGAAAAATTACTAAAATATTTTGATTTTTCTTTATAGTTTCGTACATAGCTATTCAACAAGGACTAAATAGTTTCATATTTCATATTTTAAGCTTGTCTTGCATTAAAAAGAAATATATTTAAAATAAAAATAAAACACATTTTACAACTAACATTTTCTTAATGTAATCTCTTTATTATTTGTTCTTTTTAAGGCGTCATTTTTTGTTTTGGTATTTTAAAATAAAAATATATTTTACCTATTTTTAGTATAAATAAAATTAAATTAATTGATATTGAAAATCTGCGATTTATATGAAAAAATAAAAAAAGGTAACAATAAATAACCAAAATGCCAATATTTAAATTAATTCACTTTTACCAAAAATCGATACATAGTTCCATTCATTTAAATGTATTTAAAAAAAAAAAAATGTTATATCTCTTTTGTCTTAATTAAAGTCATTTTCTTAAGTATTCCTTCAAATTTTACAAGAAAAATAGGAGTACACAGAATAGCTATTTAAATTATTTTTTTATACAAGAAAATCACAAATATGGCCCTGGTCGCTCGGTTAAACATAGCCCTACTCCCAGTTTGACCTGCGAAGATCTTTTTTTGATACCCTAAATTAGTTGATTAACTTAATTTTTAAAGTTTTCGCGAAGTTGAAGATGTTTCGGAAGCCAGTTTTTTAATATCTCTGTTAGTAAAAAATTTTCCTTCTAGATATTTTAGCCTTTAGCATGTTAATTCCATGCATTCGCATAATATATGTTCCGCGATTTCGCTTGATCTGTTACAAAACCTACAACATTGTCAGTCTTTTCCAACTTTTTGAGGTAATACCTCAAAAGGCCGTGTCTTTAGGAAGTTCGTGACTATTCTAAGTTCATTTTTTGAAGCTCTGATAGCTGCTTAGTACACTTAGACAATTTTAAGATGAATTTGACTGTATTTGGCCTGAATCATCCTTCCACTGAGTTTCTTTTTGCTCCTTTTCTCATTCTCTGGTTCTTTCAATAGATGATATTTAGTTGTGCAACAAAAAGTGTCGGGTCCGTAAAACTGTCTTCATATCTCATAAAAATATCTATTATACCAATATTTTACAAACTGAATGATGTGTGCAAAAAAATTGCCAGTGATTAGTCTTTTTTGACAATATATGACTCACAAACATACAGTATTAAAAGCTGCCCACGCGACTTATAGATAATTATATTTTGCAGTTGTTTTGCAGTAATTTTGCAATTTTCGCATTATTGATTGGTATTTATTTTGACCCACATATGGTATGAATGACAATAAAGAATTATATACGGGATTAATTATTTTGTCCACAACCACTTAGTGATGACGTTTTACATAACTATTTTGTTAGTATTTAAGGTACGTTATAAGTCTCATAACACAACTAGTGGTGTGATGAATCTATAACACAACTAGTTTTTATAATAATGAAAAAATATCCACAAAGTTCCAAAGATATATTAAGTTTTAATAAAAATTCCTACTACTTATTATTATATATGCTTAAATCACATTTTTATGGCATTAATTTTTGACCTTTTTAAGATCACACTATGTCAAAAACCGGTTGTATATTTTCTTATATTTAGATCGTGACTTTTCCGGCAATAAAGATTCCGTAACACGTATAGCGGCACCTTCTAGGTCTAAAGAGAGACTTTCAAAATCGCTCATCGAATTTTTTAAATAGATTTTTCTATGCCAAATGTAATCGTGTTTACTTGACAGTACCTACTGACTTAATATATCTTAATGAACAACGTGTGTAACCATGGTCTAAAGCACGTAGCAATTCCTTACAGTTAGAGTTAAAAAAATGTAATAAATGTCATGGTTAAAGGTGTTAAAACTAGGCAACTAGCAAACTAAAATTAAATCAGTATTTTTCAATTTTTTAGTTGTAGATAATATGCTGTACATCACAGCAGTGCGTTTAAGCATGATTAGAACAAGTGTGGAAGATAAGAATGACGAGATCGTAGATCGAATCACGGGACTACTTTATTTTACCCCTACCTAAAAGGCCATTAAGCACTTCTGGCAGAACTCTAGAGGTATGTGCTGCTGATCCATTCTGCTGGAATAATAACGCAATTTTTAGTAATCCCTTTCTTTCCAAATTAGTAACAAAAAATCTCTAGCATATTTACGTAACGCTTGGACGTCACTGTTAAAGAACGATTATTTCCATCTTCGAAAAAATATGGACCAATAATGCCAAATGATCCTACTGCACACCAAACAATAACTTTTGGAAGGATTATGGAGATTGTTTGTAATGATTTCTTAAAAATTTTCGTGTGACCAATACCTAAAATGCTGTTTATTAAATAGGTCATTCAAATAAAAATTTTCCTCCACTCATTTTAAGAGGGTGGATGTCTCATCGATGAATATTTGCACGCCTTACTTTTTCAAATGAGTTACTTTTTCCGTACGTTCTCACGCTAAAAACTTGTTGTTAAACTGAATAATCCATAAGGATTAAAACCAACAATTATACGTGTCAACACCCAATGACAATTTATTAAAAAATCTTGCGCATACGCCAACTTTCGTTATGGTTTTCGGGCACTTAATTTAAAAATATATGAGCAGTGCAAAATATGTTTATATAAAAAAATAGCAATAAAACAATAGTTATAATTATTTTTTTATAAACAGTTTAGTTCAAATTATTGTGCGTACATAATAAAATCGTTTTCAAAATATTTTTATTAAAATATATAATGTTATTTAAAGGAAAGGAGCTAAAATAACGTTATTGTTATAGAGTGTGCCCTAGTGATACGCGTAGTAACGTGGGACAAGGTGACGGTCGATTCCAAGAAATTGATAATGTTATTAATTATTGATATGTTATTATATATTTGTTTACTTTATTTTAAAGGAGAATGTGGTCCAACAACCAAATATCCAGACTTCACCAGTTGTGTAACAAAGAAAACTAGTGATAAGGTAATATATTTAATTAATTATAAATAATATAACAGCTCGCGGCATATTGATTGATTGATTGATTGATAATCTAAATACACAAGTTGAGGTTTTGTCCGCCTCGACACTGCAGCCTACAGGGCTTGTTGTATCTCTTGTGTATTTGTTTCAGTTAAAAAGGTTTGACACCTTAGACAGGTGTAGTAGCCCTTTTACTGTTCTTTTCTGGTCTCCAGCCTCCTGGTGGTTAGTGTCCACCATGAGATTTTGATTTGTTCTCCAGTATGTAAGTGCAGGGCACTCATATATGATGTGAGAGGCTGTCTCTTCCTCTTCGTCACATAGTCTGCAAATGGGTTCTTCTCTATAGATGCTCATAGTGTGCAAATGTTTTCTTAGGGTGCAGTGTCCGGTTATTAATCCTGTCACTATTCTAATCTGATTCCTATTTAGTTTTAGTAGTTCACTTGTCAATGCTTTCGATGGTGATGCTCGCGGCTTAACATCAAATAATAAATTTTGTCGTTGGTAAAAGTCACACAATAACGAGCGTTTTGACCCTAAAAAACATAGAAATAAAAATTATTTTTCTCTTTTTTGTGGTTACTTTCACTTATTACCATGACATGTAGAATACAGCTCTACTTGACATCTAAATTGTTATTATCTAACGTCTTAACTAGTTCGGCTTTATTTTCTCCTTGAGGACGATCATGACACTTCAACCATCGTCGTAACTAAATCCAGTTCTGGGCTTCTACGGTAGGATGCACTAATGAAGCACCATCAATGAATTTTTCTTTTATTTGCACTAATATTAGAGGTGATAATGCTTGTTGCCCAGTCATATTTATAAAAAGTTTATAAAAAGGGCCCGAAACTTACATATTGTAGCCTTTTTAACATGGCGGGCGCCCTTGCGCACAGCATACCCTTAAAAGGCCTATTTCATCCTAGTTAACTGACAGGCGTCTACTCAATTAATAACACGTTGATTAAAATATTAAAAAACTAAAAGATAATGATAAAGAAAAAAATGTACCGACTTATCTTATATAAACTGCTCAACAAAAAGATCGTACCATTTAATTTTTAGACCCATTTTCAAACTGCTGTAACTTTTTTAAAAATTAACTTTTTTGAATATCTAAAACGAAGTTTAAAACCGCGTTTCTTCTACTTTAAGCTCTATTGCAGTTGGTTTTAGTAAGATGAATATTATCATAATATACAGGGTGATCAATAGAGTGATGCAAAAAAACAAAAAAATCGAGTGTGTCCCATTTGAGTGGTAATTTTTTTTGGTCGTTACAATATGGGTTGTTACCAAGGTCATATCAATATCTCTAGACGTTTATGCCAGTTTTTGAATTGGTAATCAATTCTTTAAAAAGCTATATCTGGAAAATTGATTGACGGATTTCAACGAGTGTTTCATATTCGAAAAGCTTATTTTATATAGATTTTTTATGTCCTAAGCACTTTTTGATAGGTTTTAATTTTATGAGTATACGAGGCCAACAAATACCAAAAACGTAGCTGATTTAGAAATCCTAAATATGGGGTAAATTATTGGACGTCAACGAGACGTCTGTTTTGTTTTAAAAATGGCCAAGTTGAAGTTTGTGTCAATATCGGGAAACGATTTCTACCGTTAATCGATTTATGCTGTTTAAGTGCCTGAAAACTTATTCAGCAAAAATGCATCGTTATTATGGCATTAGGTCTGAATGGTAGGAATTCCAACAACGTCTTAAAGTTTTAAACATTTTTAAACATAAATTAGGGTATTTGGTGTTGTACACTATGATATAGGGAGTGATTAAGGAAGTGCTTTCAAAAAATTTAAATGCTTAATTTTGTGCCATTTTGGATAGCAAAATGTTTTACTTATTGGAATAATATTGTTTTTTCGATATTCCTAGACGTTGTTGCAAGTCTTTATTATTAAAATCCTAAATGAATGTTAATTTAGGATTTCTTACCCACTGGTTTATGACAATGACGTTATTCCATCGTTGCTATAGGAACGCATCGCTGCTATAGATAAATTCAATGTATCAAGTAAACATTTTTTTGTTTTTTGTAGAGGTAATTTGACTCTTTAAAAATGGCAAAACTAATTGTGAGCTAAAATCAAGTTTTTGGACACCGAAATGTACTAAAAAGGGTTTTAAGCCTAACAATTTTAATCTAAAACCTGTTGCGCAAACAAGGCCGTTCTGTACCTATTGTTCCTGTAATTATGGATACTATAATAAATTTGAAAACACTTTGTTGATCACTCCGTAAATCATGGTGTACAACACCAAATACCCTAATTTATGTTTTAAAATGTTTAAAACTTTAAGACGTTGTTGGAATTCCTACCATTTAGACCTAATGCCATAATAACGACGCATTTTTGCTGAATAAGTTGACAGGTACTTAAACAGCATAAATCGATTAACGGTTAAAATCGTTTCGAGATATTGACACAAACTTTAACTTGGCCATTTTTAAAACAAAACATACACATATGGTACCTTTGGCGTCCAATAATTTACCCCATATTTAGGATTTCTAAATCAGCTACGTTTTTGGTATTTGTTGACCCCGTATACTCATAAAATATAACCTATCGAAAAGTGCTTAGGACATAAAAAATCTACATGAAATGAGCTTTCCGAATATGAAACACTCGTTGAAATCCGTCAATCCATTTTCCAGTTATAGCTTTTTATAGAAATTGATTACCAAAATTTGACGTTTAGAAGTGTATCGCAAGCCAGAGGTCCTCAATTCAAAAACTGGTATAAACGCCTAGAGATATTAATATGACCTTGGTAACAACCTATATTATAACAACCAAAAAAAATTACCACTGAAATGGGACACACTCGATTTTTTTGTTTTTTTGCAGCACTTTATTGATCACCCTGTACATCATGATAATATTCATCTTACTAAAACTAAATGCAATACAGCTGATAGTAGAAGAAACGCGGTTTTTAACTTCGTTTTAGATATTCAAAAAAGTTATTTTTAAAGAAGTAACAGCAGTTTGAAAATGGGTCTAAAAATTAAATGGTACGATCTTTTTGTTGAGCAGATTAGAATGGAATTTTTGTAATTCAAAAGCGAGTTGTGCGGGTTCTGGCACGAGTGGATCAAAAATCTCACTATAGACCCTGGTTTAGGATCCTTAAGATCATGACTTTACCATCAGTGTTTATATTTAATTGTTAATTTTTTGTTAAAGAGAATAATTTTGCTTTGAATTCAGATTTTTACAATTATAATACCAGAAACAAACATCAGTTAGTGATACTATTTCATCGACTCTCCAGAACACAGCAACCTGTTACTTTTACCGCCATTAAACTGTTTAATATACTGCCAGATCATGTAAAGGACTTGGACTTAAAGAAATTTAGGCATAAGATTTTTTTTAATTAATTAAGCTTTCTATAATTAGCAAGAGTTTTTGACTTATAATTTTTTGTATTTTTAATTTATATGTTTGCATATTCTTGTTGTTGCGTGGAATGATGTGTGTTTTGTTTGTTATTTAAAAACTAGATGATATTTTTATATTCCATGTGTAACGTATACTAATAAATTTATTTATTTATTTATTATTTCAGTATCAAAATAGGTAGTCTATTGTGGAAAACCCTGCATATGTAGCAAAAAAGTAAAATGATTTTTTGGGAATAATAATTTTTACTATTGTTTAATAATGTCTATATACTAAAATATCATTTTTAATTAAATCCTACTAAAATTATTTAATGAAAATTTGGTGCACTTTGATCCGACTTAATTATTATTCCCGAAAGCTGATTGATGTTTTAAATGAAAATTGTAATTCAATATTTAATATTCTAAATTAGACGTAACGTCAATCACTAATTTATGCTAAATCGGATTAAAAGTTGCATGGGCCCAGTATAAATAAATATATTTTGTTGTCATAATCCATAATTTTGCAATTTTACGTTGTTAGCGCATTATTAATTATAATTTATTTTCACCTTTATAATATATGCGAAATAATTGGGAATTAATGTAATTAATAAATTATTGATTGGGTGTAATAGCGGACAAAACTGAAAATTTCGGACTAAAATAAAACAGAATATTTTTGAACGAAAAAAAATGGTGGCAATTGGCAACACTGGGTTGTTAGGTGCTATTTGACGTTTCCACCAAAAAGTTTCACATTTTTAACGTAGTCTTTTTTAAAACGTTTTGTTTTTTAAGTGTGATTTTTGTTGTTTATAGTCACTTAAAAATTGTATTTTAATTTCCCTGCAATGATTTATTACGACTTTTAACGTGGATTTTATTAGAACAAAAGCTCATTTATTAATTTACTTCTCCTATGGGCTATAAAGCCTAGCCCACGCCACTGTAAATCGCTGGTATAAAAAATCATAACAAAAACACTTATGTTAACTAAGGGCAAAGTTCCTATCCAGAAATCTCGGCCTCTTAAAGTAGTGGGATCTAAAATAAGAATTAAAAAACCTGCCTGTATTGCTAAAAATGGAAATTTTATTGATACAGACAGATTAGTAAAAAGCTTGCCAAGTCAAAAAAAAGTGGACCAAAATTGTGGATTATCCTAAAAAAAGAGTCAGATTCCGAGTTATTTACAAAAATATACTTTTTTTAAATGCAACACCCTGTAGTTGTTACATCTGCTAGATAGAGAATAATATTTTCTATACAATAAGTTATTTACATTTTTTTTCTAAAATAAAAAATAGCAGAGTTATTTCAATTTAAATGTATTTCTTCATAACTGGACGCAGGCACCCATGGAATTCTTAAAATCGCATTCTTTGAACAAATTTTCGTAGTATGCTATGAAAGAAATAAAAGAAACAAAAGATAATATGTCTATCCGCCATGATGCTTTAGTGACAACTAGTAAATCATAAAGCAACAGTTTATTTATTCTGCTGTTGTTGTTTAAAATGTTTACTCATTTGAAAAAGTGTGATATAATAGAATGCTACAAAATTAGCCCAAAAATAATTCGCATCTGGCTTTGGAACGATACATGTAACTATTTTCAGAAAGAAATATACCAAACAGAAGATATTTTTAGTACTTTATCTTTATTAATCAACAAGCAGAAATTAATATTTTGGCATATTTTAAAGTTTATCGTGAAAATTCCACAAGACACTGTAAGCGAGATCTCGATTAATGCTTAGAGACCATTCATAAAATTAAAAAAAACATAGGTATGTACCCTACAAATACAGTCCCACACAAACTTTGTTGCCAGGTGATTATGAAAGGCGTATAAACTTTTGCCAATGGTTTGTTAATGCTGCTATATAAAATCCAAGCTTTTTACGATTAATTCTTTGGAGCGATGAGGCTAATTTTAGTATTTTAGCATGTTTAACCGAAAAAACCAACATTATTGAAGCAGTGAAAATTCCTGCGCTACCATCCTTTCAATCTACAAACGCCTTTTAGCTTAAACGTATGGTGCGGCCTCATTGAATCAAAAATTGTTGGACCCGTGTTTTATAAAGGATCTTTAACAGGCGAACGATATCTAAATTTATTAAGAAATGTGTTGGAGGATTTTTGGGATGATGTCAATATAGCCGACCGTCAGCAAATATTTCAACAGGACGATGCTCCTCCATACAATACCGAAAACGTTGCTGATTTGTTAAACAAACTACTTTAACATCATTGGTTGGCTACACGAGGGCCATTACTCTGGCCGCCACGTTTTCCAGACATAACCCCTTTTAATTTCTATTTTTGGGGTTTTCTTAATACCCAGCTTTACAAAATACAATATAAAGATGTTAACCAACTTCAAGAGGCTATTAGGAACGTCATTCGTAGCATCAATGGTAATACAATTTCAAAGGCTACGAGAAGAGTTTTAAAGTATACCCAAATGTGCATTGGGCAGGAAGAAGGTATTTTCGAACATTAAATTTAGTTTTTATTTTATCAAAATGTGCATTATTATAAGCATAATGTATTTTATTAATGTTACTTAGTTATGTGTTATTATTAAAAAAAAACTGTAAAAACGATGTTTATTATTTTTCTAAGTAATTATAAAATTTTAAAAATAATATTCCATTATGGCACACTTTATTTAAATTTGGTTTCTGTCATAGCATATTACGATAATTTGTACAAAGAATGCGATTTTAAAAATTCCATGGCTGCCTGCGTCCACTTATCGAAAAATACATTTAAATTGAAATAACTCTGCTATTTTTTTTTTTTTTTTTAGGAAAAACAAAAACTAATTGTATAGAAAATTACATTATCTATCGAATGGACGTAACAAATACAGGACATCCAAAAAGTATATTTTGGTGAATAACTTGTAAATCTGATGTTTATTTGTTTTTTTTTATTATCGTCATTGTAATCAGCGTAAAAATGTCTACAACCTAACTTGTATTTTTTAACATAAAAAAGTTAGCAATATTGCCGACTTAATAAACACGGTATATATATATATATATATATATATATATATATATATATATATATATATATATATATATATATATATATATATATATATATATATATATATATATATATATATATATATGTATATAAAAATGTAACACAGTACAGCCCAAACTACCACTAGACGTAGTCGTAGTATATTCCGTGATCTTAATGCAAAGATCAAAGATCTCATTTCCAAGATATAAGCGCTCGTTGCTTGAATGCTTTGCCACGTGCAAACTGTATTATAATGTTAATGCTTCAAAGTTTTCGTTCGCTTTCCACGATGAACGTTCCTTCATATGCCTGAAAATGACGCCGTTTATTCTACTTTTCGTAAGATTAACTTTGGATTAAATGTTGTTAGTTTTGTGAAGTTTTAGGCAATATATCGTATTTACATACCTATTTATGTTAAAATACTTAAAAGTGAATAAAGTGCCCAACATTCATAAAGATAATTAAAGCTTAATTATGCGTATTCAAAAAAAAAACCATAAAACAAAAATGTAATTTCTGGAAGTACTCAATTGGGGAAGTAAATAAATTAAATTCATAATATATATATATATATATATATATATATATATATATATATATATATATATATATATATATATATATATATATATATGGCATTATCAAAAAATTTTTCTTTTTCTATTCTAAAAACAAAAAAAAACAAAGAATAAATATACAATACAATTATGGTAGAAACGATACATATACAATTAGAAAACTTAATATTAAAAGTAGCCACTCACATGCTTCTACAAAATACGTACCTTGAGAAACGTCTGCATTTGATCGTTTACAACAGACTGACTTCATCTGTATACATTTTGTTTTGAAATGTAGTAAGTTAAATTGCATAACAACTGTTAGATTTTTTGGTATAATTTTAAATATATGATTCTTAAGGCAGGAGTTAACTTTTGTATATTAAGGTTGGACTATAAGTTTTAGTTAATAATGTTATAAATTTGGCCTAACTTATCTACATCGGTTCTGTCGTTAATCGATTTTTTGTCCCGTTTTATTTTAATCATTTCTTTTATTGTTAGCTTGTGAAAGTTTCTATCTTTATTTAGTATTTTGGTGTCATTGTAACAAAATGTGTGTGAAGTATTTCGCTCGTGTTTATGTAATGCTGTTGAAGCACCAGATTGGTACTTATGACCATTTATTCTGTTTTTCAGCAATTGTGTAGTCATTCCGATATACGTTTTTGAGCAATTACAAGGTATGGAATAAACAACATTTGACTGCTTCATAGTGGGTGTTTTACTTTTTAATGGTGTAAATATAGAGTTTAATTTATTATGAGATTTGTGACAAGTTCGCACACCATGTTTGCCTAGAATATGTGCAATTTTCTCTGAAAGGCCACTAGTGTATGGTATTGCCACGTATTTATCTTCTATATCTGCTTGGTTTTTTTGTTTAGTTTGTAATTTGTTATACATTTTAAACGTTCTTTGTTTGACAATTCTGTTAATATCCTCAATTTTAAAGTTATTTTTTATAAGCGTATCTCTAACTTTATTTAGACTTTGTGGTCGTAATACTGGCGACGTGAGATGTATTGCACGGTCCACTAATCTTATGATTACACTTATTTTATGTTTTTTAGGGTGACTTGACATGTAATTTAGATATCGACCTGACCACGTAGGTTTAGCGTACCATTGTGTTAAAATTGTTTTTGTTTTATAGTTGCGTGTCAGAGTCATACCCAAAAAGTTGATTTTGTTATTAGTTTCAATTTCGATTGTAAACTGTAATTGTTTATGAAAACTATTAAAACTATTAAGGATATTATCAGTTTTATTTTCTGGTACCGCCATTAAACAGTCATCGCCATATCTCTTGAAGAAGCATGTGAGTGGTTATTTTTAATATTAAGTTTTCTAACTGTATATGTATCGTTTCTACCATAATTGTATTGTTTATTTATTCTTTGTTTTTTTAGAATAGAAAAAGAAAAATTTTTTGATAATGCCTCGAAAATAAAGGCGAAACGACAAAAAAAATATAATTAAAATGCTATAGTGTAATTTTATGTTAGAACCTATTCCCAAGAAAATAATACCAAATAATATATATATATATATATATATATATATATATATATATATATATATATATATATATATATATATATATATATATATATATATATATATATATATATATATATATATATATATATATATATATATATATATATATATATATATATGTATATATATACATTTCAAAGCTTAAGATCTTTGAAAATTAGTTTCCATATTCTGGATTCTGATTAATTTGCACAATTATTGCCAAGTTTTTTAAACAAAATTAAATTGCAAAATCAGAATTCGTAATATATATTCCAACATATATTTTTTTGACGGGTGTTTCATATGTTTAGAGATGTTGAAGTTACATATAAAAACAGCATTAGCAATTGTGTGTCATCCCGACACCTTATACGGTGTCTAATCTTTACTATCTGGTAAAATAAAATAACATTAAAGTCACTTAACCAGAAAGAGAAACAATTTAATTTAAAAATTATTATAACAAAAATTTAATTAAATTTTTAATATATAACCCAACATATATTTTATTGACGGGTGTTTTATCTGTTAATGCAAAAACTGTTAAACCAAATGTAACAAACCTTACCCTAATATTTTTTACAATATTAGGTTTTTTTGAAAAAAAACGAGGTGGTTCTATAATTATATCTAAAAAACTTGATTTCATTTAAGCTCTTTGGAAGCTATTTTAACCGAAGAGAAGGACTTATCACAAAAAGTGTATATTAATTTGTAGTATTCTTTTTATGTGTTTTTTTTTATATCCAGGGGATTTACTACACTCCCTGTATAGTTAACTTTCTTAGGTAATAACCTTAAAAAAAACGATTTGTAAATTTTACGTCAAAGATTTAATTTTCAAAAAAAAATTAATTAAATACATATAAAATTTGGGTCAAAATAGTTCCAATCAATAATATGCAAACAACATGTAAAATTTCAAAATAACTCGGTTAGATATTTATTTATAGGCAGTCCAGGCAGCTTTTAATCCCATTTCGCATAAATTCGTGATTGACATTATGTCGAATTTGGATTATTAAATATTAAATAATAATAATAATTTTCATTCGGGACATCAATCAGCCTCGGGAATAATTAAGTTTGGATCAAACTGCAGGAGAATTTCACAAAATAATTGTGGCATTATTCAATAAAATTCGGTCGGTTGTCCCAATTAAAAATGTTATTGCAGGGTAGTGGACATTGTCATAAATTAAATAAAAAATTAAGTGCATACGATAATTTGTCCGGATCGGTAGAAAAACAATTTTTCAGATAAAAGACAATGCTGTTCGTTTGAGATATTTCTTCTGCGCGGCTCAAATTTGGATTTAAATTAAAATACAGGGTGTAACATGACAAAACGTCATAAATAATATGACAGCTCTTAGAATCTCTTAAATTTTACAAATTTATTTTTAATTTCTGTTTTATTTTTTATTTAAGTTATTCTTGATAACGATGGAAGACTTGTCACCGAAACGTAGGTAGGTGTTTTAAATTTTTAGGATTTTTTAGAGAGATTTCTTTTTTTCTGTTTCACGTGATCTGCCTGTTTAAAGGGGTAAATACCGCTGAATGAACTCAGTAACATTACCCCAAGACCAGGACCGAAGGGGTTTTAGTCTCTAAAAACTTTTTAAGCGGATAAAAATAATTAATAGTAAATTCCTTTTTTTCTGTTTTAAAAAAATGTGGTACGCCGTTGGTAAAAAAATGTATGATCATTCCTTTAAATTTTATTTTTTGTTTTAAAGAAAATTTTCTTTTTTGATTTTTTGTAAATACAGTTTTTTCTACAAGCGTGCGGAAAAGTAAAATCTTTTGGTTTTTAGAACATAAATTAGTATCTAATTATAAAATAATACATAATTTTCATTTACCAGCATCGATTATCGAAGCAGCAGAAATAGCAAGTATAAATCTCCTGCTCATGAAATCTCGTCACAGGTATAAAAAAGAAGTTGTTATGTTTGAAAGCTGATGTAAAAGTTTGGGTGTGAAGTCTCTTAAAGAAGAGATTTTTCTGGCCTATTTCCCTTATTTATCAAAAACATGTAAACCCAATACATTATGGTTCAGATACTCTATGCTAAAATGTATCATTAAGTTACGAAAGAACATAGATTTAAGCAAGTTTTTTAAAGTGACGGCCTACCTTAAAAAACAAAGCGTTGGTTTTAGACCCAAAAGTCTTTTTTAAGTTCCTTTAAAAAAAAAGTCTTTAAAAAAAATATCAAAATTCATGGATAAAGCGCCAGATGATACTTATTTACATATAAATGTGGCTACGATTTTTGGCTTAGCGGGCGCTTGTTGTAGAGAGAAGTTAACAAAAATATGTCTGGACCATATTGAAGACCAAGAAAATTTAGTATTGATACACATCCCAGACTCAAAAAATCACAGCTCTGGAAGCTTTGTCATTTCTGGAGATGCCAAAAATTAAAAAAAAATGGAATTTATATAGAAAGTATGCCAGTTTAAGAAAGTCGACAATACCACCTAGGCGATTTTTTGTGAACTATAAACACGGAGTGTGTACAGTACAATGTATCGGCAATAATATTTTCGGAAAAATGCCATCGGAAATAGCGGCCTATCTTAAACTTCCTAACCCCGAATTGTATACTGGGCATAGCTTCTGTAAAATTTTTCGCAAACTCCGGAGAACAAATATCCAACATTAAACGTCTTGGAGGCTGCAAGTTTACATCAATCGCTGAAGGATACCTCGATAATTCAACAAATTTTAGCAAATATATTTCAAACAAAATACTTAATTTTACCGAAACACCTTCCACTGTCCAGAAACAACCGTCAATGCCATCTTCCAATGTACTAAACCTCTCGATTCAAGAAACTACTTCCATAGTTGCAAAAGATTAGCTAATTAAGAACCCAACGCCGGCGCCGTCAACGTTTTCTACAGAAAAGCAACTCGCGTCAGCAATAAATTTGCAAAACGCGACCAATGCACTTTTACTATAAATTTTAATAACAATAATAAGTGTATAAAATTCTTCGTGAATAAATAATATTTTATTCATAAATCTTTAAAATAATGTTGGTTTTTCCTTTCGTTTATATATAAAAAATATTGTTCCTAACACTTGCGGAAAGTAATTTTTCTGCTCTTGGCTGCTTACGGCAGCCGCGTGCGGAAAAGTATTACTTTCCGCACTTTTTAGGAAAATAACTATTTCCATAAACATGTCGCATAAACATATAAAAAGGACTCTTAGACGCTTAAACTAAAATACGACCAACTAACCAATAACAAAAAATGTTTTTTATAGTTTATGTTGTTTTAAAGCAGGGGTCTCCAAACTTTCCAGCCTTAGGGCCATACTGATTACTCCAGTAAGTTCCGAGGGCCCAAACCATATTATTATTGTTGCCGGTGGTAAGAAGTGAAATAGTCCACTGATGAAAAAAAAAGTCCGAAAAAGTACACAACGTTTAAAAAAGGCTGCAAATCGGACTAAAGTCCGCAAAACGGCAACATTGCATATTATTAATTTTCCTGTCATTATCTGTAATTTCTAGATTAGTCGTAGAGTACGAGCCATGAGGAGTAACGTGACACGACATCTGGTGGACACAAGCGGAAATAGGTAGTACCTTCTATCGCTAACAGATGGCGCTAATAGCACGTACAGAATAATCTCGTTGGTTCGAAAAGTTCTGGTGTCTTCCACTCACTTCTAGATGGCAGGAATTGAAATATATAAGAAGGCTAGTGGCGCAACCACAAGTCAGTTCCTATGACACTGTTGTTAAATAAAATATTGCATACCTCCTTAAAACGTGTTTGTGCGTGTTTAAGTTTAAGACATCTTTATAACAGTATTTTGATTTGAATTGTTGCTTTTGTGTGTGAATTAATAGTATGGAAAAGAAGCGAAAAATTGCTCAGTTGAACATTCAGTATTTCGTAATTGAGTCCAGTAACAAGGCGCTATGATTGATTTGCAATGAAAGCATAGCCGTTCTCAAAGAATATAACATTAAACGTCATTATGAAACAAAACATTTTCAAAATTACTGAAAATATACAGGAAGTTTGCGGACAGAAAAATTCGAAGCTATTCAGCGCGGATTGAAATCGCAGCAATCTTCATTTACAAAACTCAAAACTGAACAAGAGGCTGCAACTCGTGCCAGCTTTCGTGTGGCTCTTGAAATTGCAAAACGTGGAAAACCATTCACCGATGGAGAAAATGATCAAAGAATGCATAATTGCAGTAGCGGAAGAAATGTGCCCTGAAAAGGTAAATTTATTAAAAACTGTCAGTATGTCAGCAAACACTGTGGCTCGAAGGGTAGAAAACATCGCTGAAAATATATCCTTTCAACTGTTCGACAAAAATGGACATTTTGAGTGGTTTTCTTTGGCCTTGGATGAGTCAACGGATGTGTCAGATACTGCTCAGTTGTTGATTTATATTCGAGGAGTAGATAAAAGCTATGAAGTGCACGAAGAACTTCTTGATATGTATAGTATTCATGGCACAACTACTGGTACAGATATTTTTAAAGGAGTTGAAATGGCCATTAATCAAAAGAATCTTCGATGGAAAAACTTAAAATGTATTACAACTGATGGAGGCAAAAACATGAGTGGGAAAGATAAAGGAGTGGTCGCTCTTGTGTCAATGGCTGCAAAACCATTAGTCTTACCTTGTATCATTCATCAACAGTCTTTGTGCGGAAAATGTTTGAATATGTCTGACGTTCTGAAACCAGTCATATCAACTGTTAATTTTATCAGATCTTTGGGGCTGAATCACCGACAATTCCGACAATTTATTGAAGATATTGGAGGAACTGACTTACCTTATCATACTGCCGTACGCTGGCTTAGTTGTGGGAAAGTCCTTCGGCGCTTTTTTGAACGTCGAGCAGTGATCGAAATTTTTTGAATGAAAAGCATCGCCCTCTTACTGAATTACAAACAACGCATTGCTGTGGAAGTTAGCATTCTATGTTGATTTGACAAAACATGTGAACGAACTG
Organism: Listronotus oregonensis; assembly: GCA_019359885.1. Taxonomy (NCBI): domain Eukaryota; kingdom Metazoa; phylum Arthropoda; class Insecta; order Coleoptera; family Curculionidae; genus Listronotus; species Listronotus oregonensis. The sequence continues at coordinate 31,041 of JAHBCN010009692.1, forward strand.
TTTGGGATTGCAAGGAAAACCAGCATCTTCCTGATTTATACACTAATATCAAACCATTCCGGAAGACATTGAGACTGTTTCAATCACAACTACGAAGTAAATGTTTTTTACATTTTAAAACATGTGAAATATTCAGCCACACTACTGAGACTGAGTTTCCTATCGATTTTGCAATCGAAACTTTGAGTGCTTTGAAGATAAATTTTGATACTCGTTTTTCGGACTTTGATGCCATTGCGAATCAAATTAAGATTTTTCAGAATCCTTTTGATACTGACATTGAAACCCTAGCCCCGGAACTTCAAATGGAAATGATTGATCTACAATGCAGTGATATAATTAAGAACAAATATCAAAACTCATCTTTGTTGGAATTTTATAAGGAGTCTCCCACTGACACAATTTGATAATTTCATAAATTTGCTCGTGGTCTGTTTTCTGTTTTGTGGTACTACTTATTTATGTGAGAAAACCTTCTTCAAAATGAAGTACACAAAAAATGTTTACAGATCGAAATTAATTGATGAGCATCTTAAATCTCTTTTAATAATTGGTAGAACTAAAATTAGTCCACAACTACAAACTATTGTCAGTGGAAAATCTCAATTACATAAATCTCATTAGTATTTCATATGTCATTATGTTTGTTATAAGTTATGTGATTATTTAAAATGTATAAAATGTTAGTTGGATTCATTTCAGAAATCTGTTAGTTATTATACACTGAAGTTAAATTTTCTGCATATTATAATGTCTTTACTATTCAATTCTGTGTTTCTTTATCCAACTTATTACAAAAACAATAACAATAAGCCTACAAGAATGTTATGAGTTAGCGGAGTTAGCCCATGACCATATCAATGTAGATGTCATATTAATAATTATTCAACATAAAATTAGAACTTCAGTAAACTAAATTTAATTTGCTATAAAAATTATTTGTTCTCTAAAAGGAGTTTTCAAGTATGCTAGCTCTCCTCTGGCCGGATGTGGCCTTCGGGCCGTAGTTTGGAGACCCCTGTTTTAAAGAATTAAATCTTTTGATATATTTTCATGTTTTTTGTTACTATTTAAAGCTACAATTTTAAACCATTTGTCAATTTAAAAAATACTTTTTTTATTTAATATAAAAATTAAAAAAGAAACATTTCCAAGAAAACACAACCAGACATCACGTTCCACCAATTAATACCGCAAAGATTAAAGTATTCGAAAACGTTGCACCTCCTTCCAAGAAGACAAGCCGAAGCTTATCTAATACCCGAAAGTTTCTCGCGCGCGTTTGCCGCTTAATCTTCGCGGTGTTGCCTGGCGTCGCGACGTTAATATCTTAATTCCAGACATTTGAATAAATGTTAATATTAACTCCCGTTGCCTCCGTCCGAGATATTACGTTTTCATCATACTTCGGTGATTTATTCCTTTTCTTGAGAAAGTTGGATCAAGTTTTGCTGATTGCCTGCGGCTGGGCGAGTGGGAGGGTGATGTAAATCGAATTTCCCGAATTTGTAAGTGATGAGGATAAAGTTATCAATCCTATTTAGGTATTTTATTGTATTAAAATACGTAGAAAGTTAATTTAACAAGAAAATAAAAGCACAAGCATCATATCGCACCTATTTTTAAAAGTGAATTTTCTTTATTACCTCTAGAAGCAAATAAATTCTAAGGAACTGCTACAAAGTAAATTTTACCGAAAACAACTAAAAGCCACTTTTACAATGTAAATAAAATGTGCCTATTATAATATGTTTACAATATTATAAAAGTCATTTTCATCATGGCTAAGGTTTTTCTTACAGGAACGAACAAGTAAGCAAGCAAATGTGCGGAGCGGAACTAAGTTTTTCTTCAAACGTTGCTAAATTCGTCATTACTTGACTGTGAAGGCGATCGCGAAATTTCATTTTTTCTCCGCCGGAGCTTTACTTTTCACTTTTCTGCCGGCATAGGAAAAATTGTTATTATAGCAACATAGATACAAACAAACAACAAAACAAGCATCAGCAACTCCATATTTATAAAACTAAGAACAAAACTAAAATATTTATTCACTTCTTGATTAAATAATAACTGCTTATTAATACGAAATTGAAACGCAATCAAAGACGCAATTTTTAAAAAATCAATTATTGTTGGCAGTGTCTACTGACAGCTTTATGTTACATTACTACAGCAACTATTTCCCGATACTGATCTAGGTCGCCTTGCGAAGCTACTTATTTGTAATAAATAATTACTTTAAACAGCACATTTTATTTGGGGAAAAGATACTTTTCATGGCTTACTCTCTATTACCAGCCTTACTCTGTTCGGCTGTTATACACGAGCGCACCTTGAAAAGTATCTCTTTTCTCCATATAAAATAATATACTATATTTAAAAGTATACAATAAAGTAAATGACGAATTGCGGTTTTTTATTTTATGGTGATAATAAATATGTAATTAATAATTTATTTATAAGTTAGAACAGGATATAAAGTTGTAGACTTATGAGATTACAATTTTTTTTGCTTACTGTGCGTGCAAACAACCCTAAAAGCGAGAAGAAAAATTGTAAATTTATCGCAATAATTCTGCCTCTAGATAGGTATATTCCCGAAGGTTTAAATGCAAACTATATAGATATATTTATATTTTATATATATATATATATATATATATATATATATATATATATATATATATATATATATATATATATATATATATATATATATATATATATATATATATATATATATATATATATATATATATATATATATATATATATATATATATATATATATATATATATATATATATATATATACAGGGTGATTCACGTTGAGAGTCATATTAAAAGTTCTGGGAAAAAAAAAAATAATTTTGAAATTTTGCAACGCATAACTAATAAGCTACATTTTAAAAATATTTTGGCTAGTGCACGTTCCGATCAATGAAACCAACGGCAACATTGTAATTTTAAATGGAACATCCTGCTTTTTTTGCATATTCGGTTCTCAAAAATTTTAGTAAGTTTTATTAACATCTTCCTACACCTATATCTTAGTTTTTAAGAAAAAATTAATCCTTTTTTTTTTTAAAAAATCCCATTTGAAAATTTTAATATTTACGGCCTAACCGAGATGAATACTAGATATTTTATTGGGGTTGACAATGCATGTTTTTAAAAGACCTACATCTATTAAAGCAATATATCCTACAGGATGTCCCAAAAAATTTCTTTT
>JAHBCN010009693.1:0-34432 GCA_019359885.1 Listronotus oregonensis
GTAATCACTTTGCATTTCAAAATTTCCCCACAAAAAAAAGCTACTGATTCAGCATTTTATTTAGTATTTAAGCACCTAGTTTTAGATTATTAGATCATTCATTAACAGAGGTTATTTTTTAGTTTGATTTTTGAAATTTAATTGTGATTAATTGTTTGTAAAATTTTTGAAAATAAAAGTTTTTTAAAAAAGGGAAGTGTTAAAAGTTTGATATAACATATATATATATATATTATTAAAAAAAACAAAGAAACAAATTATATATAACCTTATTGACGCCAACGTCTGGTTAAACATCGCAAACAGAAATACACTTATTTTTTGATGCACCCCCTCACAACCCCCCCACACCAGACCCAAGGCCAAATTTTATAAATTGAAGGGGGGGGAAAGGCACGCCTGCTTAAAAAAGTTCAAGGTCGAAAAGAAAAAGAGTGGAAGGGACAAGCATGCGCATTAATTATAAAGGTCAAGTAGACGAAGAGGGGGAGGGAGCATGCGTAGTAATGCTCAAGGTCACAAGACAAAAGTGGATGACACGCATGCGCAGTCAGTCAAGGTCAAGTGGAGGGTGATGGGGATGTATCGCACGGGCCTTTCGGTAAAGGGCGGGGTTTGGAGGGGGGGGGTTGGGGGGAAGGAGGGGGTGGTTGATTTTGTTTATGAGACTACTGATGTCCCCCTCGTGTTGGCGAAACGTCAAGTCAACCAGACAATCGACGCCGGCCTAACCACCCCAAAAACCATTGAAACGTTTGTTAAATTATTTTATGCTTGGGGGAGTAAAAAGGGTGGAAAAATGGGGTAAAAAACACCCTCTTTTGTAGGACCCAATATCCCTTTCCGACACTTTGTGGTTGATCTTTTTATAAAGGGAATGCAAAAGGATTTCATTTCGATTCATGTCCTTCCAAAATCATTTCTCGATTTTGAAGTGTGTTTTAACAGATTTACCCGTGTTATTAGTATATAATTATTGGACTGACGATGACGTGACTATGCCTGACATGTGTCAACGTGTTCATTTTGTTAATTTTAAAATAAACCAACAGTATTTTTTTTCTTGGAAACTAGTAAAACTTTACGGATTGAGACGTCTCTAATGTGTATGAATATACCTTTAGAAGACCTATCGCAATTTTCTATCACGTGTAAACTATGCCGTAAATTGTAGTAATTGCCACCGTATCTGTTACTTCAAAAAAAGAAAAGTAACACTTATCGGAGGAAACAAATTAATTAGTGTGAGAACTTAATATAATTATAATTAATAACTTTCGTATAATCAAGCCATTTAAGCTGAAGTGAGACTTAGATGCGTCATTGGCTCCGGCGATTTAAAAGACGCTAATGCACTCTTTTTAGTTTATCAAAGTTAACATCAGATCTGTCAGAATATAAATAGATCACTGTAATCGTGATTGACAGATTTGAATTCAATATCCGTTTGATTTTTAAGTAACCTAGAAATAGAATTATTATTAGATTTGTGAAATCTGGTCTGCGATGTTGTTTGATGTGTTACGAATTAGAAGACGAACAACTAAAAATATAGATATGTTCTATGGTGTTGTGACTGGGTTCATATATTTGGAAATATACCGTTTCGCATAAAAAAACTCCATGTCAATTTCAAAATTTTCGTTTCTACTTTTTCTAACGAGTCTAATTTTTTTTTACAGCGTGCGGAAAACTATACTTTTCCGCACTAATCTGCGTGCGAAAATAGCACTTTTCCGCACCAGTGCGGAAAAGTAAAATATTTTAGTTTTTGGAACATAAATTAGTAGGTATCTAATTATAAAATAATGCTTAATTTTGCTTATAATAGTTATATATTTAAAGAAACTGAATTTTGCTGTAATTTTGCAGCCTTTTTATAAAATTAATTAAATAAAATAAAATAATCCTAATTTACCAAATGTAAGTACATATGTTCAATAACTCCATATAAATTATCAAAGAATCCATAGCAATCAACTAATTGTTTATGCATCTATCAAAAATCAATTTTCTGTCACGCATTTTTCAACCAAATTGGAGAAACATTTTTAATGAATTTTGACGACGATTTACCACCATCAATTATCGAAGCAGCAGAAATAAAAAGTATAGATCTCCTGCCCATGAAATCTCGTCACAGGTATGAAAAAAAAAATTGTTATGTTTGAAGTCTTATAAAGAAGAGATTTTTTTGCCTATTTCTCTTATTAATCAAAAACATGTAAACCCCCATTATGATCTAGATACTCTATGCTAAAATGTATCATTAAGTTACAAAAGAACTTAGATTTAAGCAAGTTTTTTAAAGTGACGGCCTATCTTAATTTTGATTTGAACCCAAAAAGGCTAAAGTCTATTTAAAAGAATAAATATCGAAATTCATGGATACTTATTTACATACAGGTGGCTACGATTTTTGGCTTAGCGGGGGCTTGTAGAGAGGAATTAACAAAAATATGTCTGGACCATATTGAAGACCAAGGACATCTATACTTCAAGTCCAAAATTTCTGTCAATGACGCATCGCTCGCTTTTAGAGTGCCCCGGGTTTTGTGGGATCAGGGAAATCGATTCCAGTGGCGTATGCATTTTAGAAAATAAATGATAAAATTTCGACAAAACATGAAAATATTTTTTACAAGCAAAAGTTATTTTCTCACATTTTCATCAACCCTTTAAATTAGTAACAAGCCTATATTATTTTGGTATTATTCGGATTAATGAAAAATGAATTTTTTTTGCTTAATTTTGCACACCTCCTATTTTGAGGTCATAGAACACAAATTTGAGTTTTTTGGCGATTTTTTAACGTTTTTACAAAAAAAAACATTTTTACTTTAATTTTACCTTCTCTGATTTTATTTTGCTACATGAAAAAAATAATAAAATTTTAGTCTTAACATAAATTAAAAAAGATGTAAAAGCGAACGATAGACAATCCAAATTACACCGACTTGCCAATTCAACACCGATCTTGCAATTTCAATATTAAATACGATATTCACACGCATTGCTTCATCAAAAATATCCACTATATAAGGAACACGAAAGCCCTGAGATCATCAGCTTGTAGAATCCAATAACTATTTCGGGTCTTTCGTGTTCCATATTTAGGATTTCCATATCGAGAATATTTTTCATCAAACATAGCGGGTCGAGCGAAGCAAGGTTCGCATACCTTATAAAAATGTCATAAAGAAAGCTATTACAACTTGGTAACAGGTCAACATTTTTAGAATTTCGAGTTGTGTTTTAATATTAAAATAGTATGAGTTTTTTAAATATGTTTTCGTGCAAATGATAGAATTTAAAGGGATATGCCGTAAAATGAAATTAAACAATTCTTCTGATTCATGTTTAACAATCGAAAAGTAAAGAGTGTGCAAAAAATAGCGAAAAATCGCATTTTGCAGTATCCGAATAATTACTAATATTGTTTTTTGCCTTTTAAAACTCTGAAGACAGTACGCGAAAAACTTTTGTTAAAGTTGCACATATCTCTGCAGCATCCAAAGTGGTTAGTTCTGGATTTCGTTCCCGAATCCCATGGTAAACATTTTTAACCATTATTCGTTCTTTTAACGTCAACTGAGTTTTTTTTGTAGGCGGATAACTAGTTAAAGGTTGGTTAATATTTATAGTTTACAGAATTAAAAGCACTTAACAACACTAAATCTTTATATACAATTATATACACTAAATAAGATAAACTATTATAAAATTGGAACATACAATATCTATATACTACAATTATTAGAAATTTATAATATTTAGAAAATACCCTGTATAACAATTAAAATTTAAACTTACAAAATCTGTCCATAATCAATAATAACTAAATAAAATCATCGAACAGCACGAAAACCATGTCGATACGCTTACTTTCAAGTCTCTTCAAGTTGTAAACTAAGGAATGTGTGTTGCCACTTTTATTGTCTTCTCGATAACAATGATTTCAATACATATTGGCGTGCTATTTTAAGTGCGATCGCTGGCTGGTGAATTATTCTTGCGAATTATGACAACGTGGCGAAGAAACTTTTGGCCGGTTCACTGTTATTTGAGCGGAAAAGTATATCATAGGCTTAATAATGATTTACTAGTGTTAGATTTTTATTCAGCCGCTTCGTCGGTTGGGTGGCCGGTATTAAATGAGTCACTGACAGAAATTTTGGACTTTAGGTATAGTATTGATACACATCCCAGACTTAAAAAATCATCTAGAAGGTTTGTCATTTCTGAAGATGCCGAAAATAGAAATTTTTTTAATCTATATAGAAAGTATGCCAGTTTAAGAAAGCCGACAACACCACATAGGCGATTTTTTGTAAACTATAAACACGGAGTGTGAACAGTACAATGTATCGGCATTAATACCTTTGGAAAAATGCCATCGGAAATATCGGCCTATCTCAAACTTCCTAACCCGGAATTGTATACTGGGCATAGCTTTTGCCGGTCCTCTGCAACATTTCCGCAAACTCCGGAAAACAAATATCCAACATTAAACGTCTTGGAGACTAGAAGTCGCTAAAGGATACCTCAAGAATTCAACAAATTTTAGAAAGGACAAAATACTCAATTTTACCGAAACACCTTCCACTATCCAGAAACAACCGTCAATATCATCTTCCAATGTACCAAACCTCTCGGTTCAAAAAACTACTTCCATAGTTGCAAAAGATTAGCTAATCAAAAACCCAGCGCCGTCAACGTGTTCTACAGAAAAGTAACTCGCGTCAGCAATAAATTGGCAAAACGCGACCAATTGCACTTTTACTATAAATGTTAATAATAATAACTAGTGTATTAATTCATTCGTTAATAAATAATATTTTAATCATAAATCTTTAAAATTATGTTGGTTTTTTCTCTCGCTTGTAGCAAAAATATTGTTCGTTCCTAAAACTTGCGGCGAGTAACTTTTCCGCTCTTGGCTGCTTACCCGAACTTCGCTGCACGACGTTCGCGTAACGGCATGCAGAAAAGTATCACTTTCCGCACTTGTTAGGAAAGTTACTATTGTCGTTACTTATTTTAAACAATATAAACGTGGAAAACGAAGAGGTATTAGCAGTTGTGAAAGCGAAATATTCATAAGTATTATATTAACGCACACAAAATCATCAATTAATAGCCCTCATAATATCTGTTTTTTTTTTTAATTAAGTATTAAATGATCTTACAACAGACAACTACACTGCTTAAAAAAAATTAACGCAACACTTTTTAATAAACTTATAAAATATTGGCTTGGTGTTTTTGGACAAAAAGGTTATATAGCTTAAATTAAAGGTCTTGTAAAAATACATCATTCATGTCGGATAAAATTTCTTGTAGCTTTTATAGTTTTTGAGGTATTGACGTTTTATAAAAAACCTTTAGTATCTCAAAAACTATAAAAGACAGAAAAAAATTATGGAACAAAAAATACAGCTTTCTAAATTGTCTATATAAAAAGTAATATAAATATTTTTGATAGGATGAATAATAAAGGAGATATATTATATATTTAGCACTTTGTTTCTTGCACCCTTTTTAATTTGTAAGTTTTTTCCTAGGAATAAATGATTAATCAAATGACACATACTTTGGTTTATTGTGAGAAAATGTGTGTCTTTTGAAATATGTAAGCAGTGTAAATATACACAAATCCAAAAACTGTGTACCGGGCGTTCAAATAAAAAAGGACGCTGGCTGTATCTCAGAAAATGTTTATCGCATAGCGTTGGGGAAAAACATTTTCGGTAAAAGTGGTCAAGAGAAATGGCTGGAAATTATTTTCAAGTTTATGAAATGGCCGCTAGGAGGCGTAACTGCAATCTTGAATCTAAAAAAAGTGATGTTAGTGTGAATTTTGCTATATTAACCTAACAAAAAAATACCTGATCTTTAAAGTCGAGCATAATTTAGACCTTTTTTGTTCGACGATTTTTGCAATATCTCTAGAAATAAAGTGGTGGAGAGTATTTAAAGGTTTCCGTAAAAAACATTCTGTATCTTTAAAACGGCTATGCCGATTTTAACAAGCTAAGCTAGTTGACAAAAGCTTTTTTTGGGCTATAAATGTTATAATATTTGAGATTTTGTTACTTTCTCATGTCGCCGCTAGAGGACTTTTTTCGATATTTCGACAAAAATAGTTAATTTTCTCGAAAAAATTAAAAGCATTGGTATAATTTTTTTTATAAAAAATTAGTTCAATTATGCCTAAACAAGCTCGCGAAAACCGTATCTCGATATCTTGTTCCTTACCTAAAATTTGGGCCAGAGAAAATTTTATACGTCAATATCTCAAAAACTATAAAACCTACAACAAATTTTATAGAACATTAATTATGTAATTTTATGGAGCCTTTAATTTAGGTTATATAATATTTTCCTCTAAATGCAATAATTTACGAGTTATAATAAAAAAATCGAATTCCAGGGGTTAACCCTTAAAAAAATCCTGAATATTCGATTTATTGATTATAATTCGTAAAGTATTGCATTTAGACGAAAAGCTAATAAAACATAAATCAAAGGTTCCATAAAAATACATAATTTATGTTCTATAAAATTTCTTGTAGTTTTTATAGTTTTTGAGATATTGACGTAAAAATTTTCTTTGTCCTAAATTTTAGGTAAGGAACAAGGTAGGTAAGAAACAAGATACTGTTTTCGCAAACTTGTTCAGGCATTATTTAGCTACTTTTTCATAATAAAAAAATTATACCAATTCATTTAATTTTTTAGAGAAAATAAACCATTTCTGTTGAAATATCGATAAAGGCCTTTTAGCTGCGACATGTGAAACTAACAAAGCTTCATATATTATAACTTTTATAGCCCAATAAAAGCTCTTGTCAACTAGCCTAAGCTTGTTAAAATCGGCTAAGCCGTTTTGAAGATACAGAGTGTTTTTTACGAAAAACTTTAAATACCCTCCACCACTTTATTTTTACAGATATAGCAAAAATCTTTTAACAAAAAAGGTTTAAATTATGCTCGGCTTTAAAGATCAGGTATTTTTTTGTTGGGTTAATATAGCAAAATTCACAGAAACATCACTTTTTTGGATTCAAGATTGCAGTTACGCCCCCTAGCGGTTATTTAAGAAACTTTAATTTCCAGCTATTTCTCTTGACCACTTTTACTAAAAATATTTTTCCCCAACGCTGTGCGACCAACATTTTCTGAGATACAAACGGCTTCCTTTCTTATTTGGACACCCGGTGCATACTTTATACTTAACATAATCTTGTCATTCGAATACAACCTTAAGGCATTAGGCAGGTTGGTTGAGTAAAAGCGAAATATAGTATGTACATCTCGGAAAAAAATTAAGAAAAGTAGGTTATTAAAATAAATATTGCAAATAGGGCGCTAAAGAGGGGATTGAGGCAAAAAATTCAAATATATTAAGTTGTATGTCAATATCAAGGTTTTTAGAGGCAAGGAATTTAAAAATCATATTATTTTTTAAATATTATTCAAAATGGGAAGGGTTTAAGGATTTTTTTTTTTGTTTAACAGTGGCCTAGTGCTAAATATCCATTAATTATTGTTATGAATAAAGTGGAAAAAGCAAACCCTTGATTTCGCATTTGTTAAGTGTGTATTTTCTATTAGTGAGAGAAGTTTTGGAAAAAAACTTTTCCAAGTGACAAAATATTTAGAAATGTCCCAGAATATGTTATATTTTTATCAGGTATACCTCTCGAGCATATACCTACTATCCAAAATGTATCACTCACCCAAAATATGTGCCATGTTAAAAATACGGTATACCCTTCGAGGTCGAGAATATGCTACCAGAGGAAGCATTGCCACTTGGCCGTGCGAACAAGCGTGCGAGAGAGAAAAAAAATAAGGGTACAGCTTTTCTATCTCGATTCGAGCGCTAATATTGGTCGGCAGGAACTATTCGATATTTGCGGGGCACGGGCCGGACTTATGATACATATCGGGCCTCGGGCTGAACGGGCTTGTCGGATCTGACGGGTTTGTCGGACCTGACGTGCTGTTCGGGCCTAGAGGGCTGATCGGGCCTAGTGGGCTGATCGGGCCTAGCAGGCTGTTCGGGCCAGGTCGCACCACAAATCGCCTTCCGGGCTATTCGAGCCTGATAAGCCTGACCCGCCTAACCCGCTGGTTGGGCTGAGGGCTATTGTATTTGTGTAATCTGGGTAGTGGCAGCGTACAAGCCTCTCACCATGGAGACCCAGGTTCGATTCCCGCATTGTCCATTGGACTTTTTTATAGCTCGTCACCTCAAAGAAGGCAATGGCAAACCACTGTGTAGTATTTCTGCCTCCCCTCTCACATGTGCTTCGGAAGGCACGTCAAGCCGGTGGCCCCGCATATCTGTGTAAAAGCAGTTGGTACGCAACACATATATGTGTGAGAGGGCGCCTACACTCTAAATAGAGTAAGGCACAGTAAGAAGACAAAAATCTGGGATACTTCCTAAGTCAGCTAGGTTTAAAAAGGTCGTTTTGAAGGATTTGGGCTAAGACATTGTCACGAGAACTACTGGAAAAGCGTTAACATATCAAGGTTTAAGCCGAATCTAGTTTGTCTTTAGTCAAAAATATCTTTAACCGTATTAACGTAGATCCATAATCAAACCGGCCGGGCTAGCTGTTTGGGCCTGGTAAGTCTTTTGGGCCGCTTGGACCTGGCGGGCTAATCAGGTCGCGCAAACCGCGGGCTAATATTTAATTGCAACGGTCCCGGCCAAGGCCTTTAAAAATCTGCCTGTGAAGGCCTTCAAATATACCCTTATTTTCTTTTTCTTTTGCACGCTTAAGCCGGAGTCTCAAGCGTCCGATTTCCGACGATCCGATCATCCGAAATTATTTTGATTGGTCAGAGCATTTTGGCGCCATTTTTCATCCGAATATTTTAACATTTCATCCGACGTCGGATGGAGTTAAATTAATTTTAACTTTCTACGATATCACACGTTTCTTTCTGGTTTTCTAACCACTTTCTCTTCTTCCATTAAATAATATTTCAGTTCGCTAAGAATTACCAAAGAGATCTGTTTTTACAACATTAATCGCAAATCGCAAAACTAAAATTATTAAAAAGTTGTAGTTCGGTTATTATTTCCTTTTCTTTTCTTTGCAATTTTACAGGTTGACATTCAGAATGCTCTTTTTTTGTTTTCTTTTGACTGGATATCAGTTTCAAAATTCGGATCAATGAGACATTTTTTCCGAAACATAATTTAAAAAAAATTTTCGTACATCGGATCGTCGAAAATCAGACGAATGAGACTCCGGCAAGACTGCCTCTATAAGGTATATTTTTAAAGGGTATACCAAATTTTTACCTTGGCATATAACTTTGGTAGGTGTTACATTTTTGATATTTTTTTTGTGACAAGTATGTTGTTGATAGGATTCATAAACCACCGGGTGTAATTTTTGACAAGTGTAATATCAGGGGTCATTATTTGACAGTCCTATTTTTACTAGGTTTTATTTTTGACAGATGTAATTTCTGACTAATGTAATATTTTTAACAAGTCATTTTTAAAGGACATAAGGTATATTCTAGAATTATTGGGCAAGGAAAAATGTTGAAGCTGTTACTTAGCCCATCTTTAAACATCTACTGTTGTCTCAGAGGTTGTTTTCATTAAGATTTGTGAGTTAATTTAATTCCTTCTTATATTTGAACTTATTAGTGTTCAACCAGTCTTATATTACACCCACTACCGAGACTACTACTATTAAAAAAAAGGTAATATGTAGTCTCGAAAGTTGCCTCCTCTCCGATTTTGACCAAATTTGGTATACGGAGGTTTTTTGGGGCGCTGATTACGAATCTGAGGAAATATTTTTTCGGCAACGTTTCGTTTTGGAGATATTATTATTCATCATTAAAGTTAAAAATCAGATTAACCTCATTTTCACTATATTCCCCCTTCTTTTTGTACACAATTCTTGATTATTACACTAAGGCGGCACACAATATTTTATAAACACCTTTTAAAACCGTGTATTTTTATTTATTTTACATCTTTTTTCATTAAATTGCGAACTTTCAAGTTCAAAGGCAGTGGTCATCTTGGCTTATAAAATTCCTAGTGTATACATGGTTGCGGCCACACTGCGGCATGTGAAAGTGGAGGTTTGCAATTAAACAGAAAAAAGGTATAAAATAAATAAAAAAAACAAGTTTTTAAAAGGTGTTTGTGAAATATTGTGTGCCAATTTAGTGTAAAAATCAAGAATTCTGTGCAAAAGAAGGAGAATAGTGTAAATAAGGTTAGTTCGATTTTCAACTTTGATGATGAATATCTCGAAAAAAAATGAAACGTTGCCGAAAAAATATTTTTTCAAATTCGTAATCAGCGCCCCAAAAAACCTCTGTACCAAATTTGGTGAAAATCGGAGAGGAAACGACTTTCGAGACAATTACCAAAATAAAGTTAGTATTTAAACAGTAGATAAGTAAAGCTTGAAAAAGCAACTCAACAAGTTAGGAAAAAATCTTATTGTGTGTGCATAACAAACCCTTTAATACTTAGGTTTCAGAAATCAGGGTTCACCTAGGACATCACATAAAAAAGGTTGTGTTCCAGACCCAAATAGGTACTGCAATAGTTGTTATCTCAGTTTTAATAGCCTTTGAAAAATAATAAAAAAAAGATAACATAACAATAATACATATCAAAAGGAGAAATACAAGATGACACAGTAGGTTACCAGGTTACAGGAGGTATATTAAGAAGTTCAACAGTAGGAAAAAATAGCAAAGAAAAATAAATTTCTTAATCAGCTGACTTGACAGATTAGTTTAAAATTTCAGAAAATTGGTTCTTTTCAAAGCTACCTAAACCCTAAGATAAGCTAATCTTGTTGGTCGGTAAAAAAACAGCAAGGCATTAAATATCTAAGGTTTATAAATAATTTCTAATAGCAAATAAATAAATAAATAAACATTAATCTTCATCTGTCAAAGAATTGTCAATGACGCATACCAATGAAAAACATCTGTCCAGCTTACCTGTTTGTATTAATTCAGCTGCATGCGATTGATTAAGGAAAAAGACACTTCTCACTCCCGATTCCCAAGGATCAGTCATTTTTTACACAAATTTTAGTCCACTTTTTAATAAAAAATCAAGGAAACACATCCGGTTGAGTTCCATTAAAAGTACGAAATTGGTATGGTAGAACTCTGTAATACAGCGCCATCTGTTTATTAACAGGCTAACTTAAACGCTTCTAAATTAGTTATAGGAGCAGACACAACTATTTGTGTTCTGTGGAGTAAACTCATGATTTCCTACGCATTCACCATTTAATGGTTAAATAAAAGTAAGAACACCTTTTAAAAAAGGAAATACCTATTTGGGTTATAGCTTAAACACGATTTTAAATAAAATTAGGATATCAGACAGTACTTAGAAGTGATAATTTATTAAAAATATATTTACACTATTTATAAAATAATACAAAACTACAGGAATGTGTACAATATGAAATAAATAGGTAAAATGTAAAATCCTGACAGCTCCAAAGAATGCAAACATACATATTCACAAAATATCTCCTTTACAAAAATTCAATTTTAAAAACTCTTTTCTAGGGTGTTACAAAAAAGTGACAACACTTAATGGAAGATTTCTTGGCCAAATATATGACAAAAATATAAACCTATAAAAAAGGACACATGCCAATTAATAAAAAATATAAATACCCAAAAATTTAGCTTAAAAGTAAAAAAAAGAAAATAATTAACTGAATACTATGCCATTAGTCTGTACAGTAACAATACCAAGGTATCACAGAAAGGTTCATTTTTTATTTTTCTTGTTATCAGTCTATGAAAAAGAAAACCTGATTTGAAAATAAAAGGTGCAGTATTTATTTTCTTATTGCATTCTTTAGATTGTTCATTTCCATTAAGCATTAGCTGCTAATAAGTAAAAGTGGTATTGTCGAAAAATCAGTTATGATTTGTGATTTAACTACAAATTATTAGTATTGCAGAGGTAGAAGATTCAAAGAAAAAACCTAAAATTATTTTCTAAACCCTAAATAAATACCGTAAGAAATAAAGGCAACAAAACACAGTGCCACAACAAACAAAATTATTTTCTGCTGTATACTTCTCATCATCATTGAGTTTAATATTCGGGATGACCTACTTAGTTCCTGATCTGTCTCTCGTAACTAAAAAACAATACATGTGTTTAGTTTATGTTTACAACCATTTGTTGTGCTTTTTTTTAGCTAAACAATATTGAAAACATAAAAAAACAAGTACATACCCGATTCCTTGACCTCTGTATGGTTTCTCTCTGTTCAGCTAAATTTTTTAAAACTTGGTTTCCTATTTCTTCAGTTTCTACAACAACTCTATACCCATCATTGAGTTTTCTTCCTGCCCTTTCCAGGGTTTCAGAGTTATCTAGCAGTCTTTGTTTTTGGTCGAAGGATATTCGAACATCTCCAATATCTTCTGAGCTATCATATAGAGCTTCCTGTTTGACAGATCTAGCTTTAATGTATTCCAAAGTAAGACGCTTAAGTTCAGCTCGGTAGCAATCTAACTTAGTTCTACATCTTTGTTTTTTCGATGATTCGACCTCTCGAACCTCCAAGTCCATTTGTTCCAGCTACAAAATAAAAATCTAAATAATAGAAGATTACGATTTGGGAGTTCTTGCTTACCAATTCCTGTGCTTCTTCGACATGTTTTTCGATATTTGAAATTAGTTGGCGACGATCTTCTACGACAAAAACAAATGACTGTCAACATTGCATCTAGACTAAAGATAAAACAAAACAGGAACATTTTTGGACACAACAAGCAACAAATAAGCTTACTTGATGCTGAGGCAGTTAGTTGCCCTATCTGAGCAGTGATATCAGCAGTTAAAGTGGAATATTGCTGTTCATAATTCTCAAAAAGTGAAACCATTTTTTGCCTTGATCTTATCAAAACACCATTTTTATCGCAGATGGCGCAATTGTCATTTTCTAAAATAGGACAAATTTTATTTATTAAAAATTAGTAATTTAAAGATAATGCACTAGTTATGACGCTTTTATAATAAAATTTATTGATATAAAAATTTATAATGGGAGTTAAACCTTCAAGCATATACCTTCTAGAGGTAGCCCTAGCGTCCTAGCCCATCCGACTCGGCAGTGTGAACAAGCCTGCGAGGGAGAAAGAAAAATCGATCTACTACCATTCTTTCCCACTCCAACGTGCTAACTGATCGGTGAGAAAGGTATATACCCCGCTCTGCGTGCTGTTTGTTGGACGAGCTATATACTCCTCTCACCGACCAGTCAGAACGTTGGAGCGATAAAGAAAGGTAGTAGATTTTTCTTTCTCTTTTGCACGCTTGTTCGCACTGCAAAGTGGCAGGGCGGCCTCTAGAAGATACTTTCTCAAGGAATTAACCTTAAATTACCCCAAGGATACTGGATACTGCTCTGTTTATGGCGCTGCTGCACGGCAGTTTGCCAGATTACCCCAAGGAATTACTCCTTAAGCATATACCTGGTAGAGGCGATCTTGCCGCCTGGCTGTGCGAACAAAAGCGTGAGAAAAAAGAATAGCAGTATAACCTTTCTCTCTCGCTCCTTAAGCCTGATTGATCTGCGAGGAAGGGTATGTACCCCGTCCACCAATAAGCACGCAGAGCGGGGTATATACCCCATCACGCCGAACAATTAGGCACGTGGAGCGAGAAAGAGAGGGTATACTGCTATCCTTCTTTTTCTCTCGCATGCTTGTTCGCACTGCTTAGCGGTAAAACTGCCTCTAGAAGGAATATGCTCAATGGTTTGTCTAAGAGCTTGGCAACTGCGCTATTGTCATTTTTCATTTATCCGTCACTGCCGCCATCTTTTCCAAGCAGTGTTCTGTCAAAAAAACTGTCAACTTCTTTCTTCATTCGTTTTGCTTTGGCAGGTTAGTTACAAAATTTTTAAATCTTAAATCATCCATGCACATTTTAAATAAAAATGGTTAAATCTAGTTTGTTTATGTAAAGACGTCCTTGCTGTTTTATTTTATGTATATATTGTAAGTATTTATTTAATAGTTTTAATAATTTTTAGGGCAAAATGGTTCAAAGACTTGTCTTCAGGCGGCGGTTGTCGTACAACACAAAAAGCAACAGAAGGCGCATGTAAGTAATTTTTAAATTAACTAATCCATTAAAACCAAAATAATTCAATATTCCCTTAAACATATCCCCAAAGTTTTTTTTGCTTCTTTTATTTTGATCAAGTTAGGTTATGTTATTATAGTACCTACTTAACTAATTTTTAAGATCTTAAGGAAATAAAATTAACAAATGTCTTCTTATTAAACTGGTTGAAATATGAAATATTTTTAAAAGTCATTGTTTTATATCATATAAACAAAATTTTTAAAAAAAATCAGTAGTTGCTTATTATTTGTACACTTGTTTTAACTAATTTAATATAAACTGCCAACTTTTCCATTAGCCTTGCTTACACATAAGAATCCAAGATCATTATTTTTTGTCATATCACCTATGTTGACAGTTTTTACTTAATAAAACTAAACAACATTTATATGTGTGTAAAAGTAACTTTTTTCATGATGAATTATTGGCTAGAGTCCTGAATGTATTTCAAAAATACACAACTTTGACGAAAACTCCACTCGTTCATTTATATCTGACAATATAAAACATTTTTTATTTTAACCCTAAAAATACCGGCATCCACTTAAAACTTTATTTGATTACAGTGTGCGCACTCCTGGTGGCAAACTAGTATACCAATACCTTAAAAAACCCAAGAAGATCCCAAGATGTGGCCAATGCAAAGAAAAGCTTAGAGGTATCCAACCTGCCAGACCACAAGAACGCTCACGTTTATGTAGAAGAAAGAAGACTGTCAAAAGGGCGTATGGTGGAGTTTTGTGCCACAGATGTGTAAAGGAAAAGATTGTCCGTGCTTTCCTTATCGAAGAACAGAAAATAGTTGTTAAGGTCCTTAAGGCCCAACAAGTTTCAAAGAAAAAATAATTTACATAATAAAGTTTAAGTATGTAAATATGTTGTTTCTTTTTTATTGACAGTTATTGGAATATAATAAGTTTTATATTTTTTGACTACTCTCATTGATTCAATCAAACCGGTTCCATTATATGACTAAAAATAATAATAATATATTGTCATATAAGATTATACATCTTTTCAACTGAGTAGAATAAAATAAAACAATGATAATAACAAAGAATAATTATAAATTATATAAGTAGAACATGAATTTGGAAGGTAAAGTTGAGAATTTTGTCTAATATTGTGAAAAGAATTCTTATTAAAACAATATTTTTTTATATCAAAAATACTGTCCAAAATATATGTAGAAGTAAGTGTTAAAAATCTTTTTGATAAAAATTGGGGATCGACTAATATGATTTTTTTGTGGCCGATACCGATATATTGGCATATTTTTTTATAACGGACATTTAGCTGCAAAAATTGATTGATTTTTAAGAAATACATTAAAAAACAATACAAATATAGTGTTACCATTCAATACTGCTTAAAATAACGCAAACTCGATGATCGTTGAATCCCCAAAAAACTTACCAAATCTATTAAATACCTTTAAAGAGATTACCAAGATTTTTAGTAGGAACAGTGCTTCTATATCAGAAGTAATACCATTACTTAAGACACACAGACTACTTAAAATGAGCTTAAATTCTTTAAATTAAAGGTGCAAAGACTACTTTACTGATAAATATCTTCTTTTTGGCCACTTTATTAGACCCAACATGTTTTTTCGAAAATGCTTTATCGCAAAAACCTATACATATTTAAAAAATTAAATCTTAATACAATACCTAATACAACAAACCTGGTAAAGATAATAGCCCCGATGTAATTGCAGGGCCGTATCTAGGTATGGACGCGCCCTTGGCGGAACTTAACATTTGCGCCCTCCCTCCACATACCGGTGGATTTAGGGAGTTTGGAATACCCCCAACAAAAACGGAAATTTTACAAAATTAAAGTGCAAAGTTGTAGGTTTAAAGTTTTTTGAACCGAAAATTTCGTTTTTTAATATCAATTTTGTGGCAAATTCTATATTTTCTTTATATGAAAATATTAGCCTACTATTTGAAAGAGACATGATTCTGTTTGTATCTGACTAAAAGAAGTGAAATGTAAATTAACTAACTATACATCATTATTTGCGGATGATTAATCTTAGAATACATTTTCTCAATAATAAAATCGTAGTTACAAAAATTATGTGCATAGCAGGCCAACTAAAACTATAATTAAATAATAATATGCAACAAAAAAAGAACTAGTGTTGTTTCCAATTCCGCAGCTTAAATATAAAAATAACAAATAGTGACATTTTCGCTGTAGGTACCAGGATAATTTTATTAACAATTCATACAGTTTCTCAGTCTTGATATAATATATATTTATAAATAATTTAATTAATTTTCAAAGTTAAACATATTATAAAATTGTTTTGTTGTTATTAATTTTTTTGATTAATTTTGTCAATAAGTAATAATAAAAATATGACTACGGTAGTGACAACTGATAAAAAAAAAAATTCCCACAAACAAAATCATAGGTTTCAAAATAAAAAAGTCTTCTAATTCATGAGAAGAGTACTCTAGATGCCAGTTTACTACATGATATAATGTTCTTTAAAATTCAGTTTAACATCAACATAAATTCCTAAAAATGGGGAGAATTTTATAATTTCTTCATTCGGAAATATGTTATTGAGTACACATTTGAATGTTAAGATATTAGTTTTGGTTGTATTAAAAGAAAGCAAGTTAGAGTTACACCATTTTTGTTATTCCATAAAATAATTATACCAACTGCAAAGATTATAAATTATCCTTTTATATAAAGTAAAGCTAAATCATTAAGATGAGTATGCACTGTTTTCTTGATCAAGCATACATAACATTTCATTTAAGAGGAATGCAACCCAGAGAGAAATTTTTATATTATAGATCTATCATTGCTTTAGTACCATTGGTCTCTTGTTTTATTATTAATAAAAATAGTATTTTATATTATAAGAGTTAAAAGTGCATCTTTTAATATAAATAAGCACTTTTAGTCCATATGATATAAACTATTTTTTCTCCAACGAAGTCAAAAGTAATACATTTAGTTATTCAAAAATCGTTTTTTTAATCCTAGAATTAAAAGTAGCACTTTTAATCCTAGGATTAAAAGTGTTCTAAGCAACAAAACACATTTTTTTTGGTAAGAGAATTGATAGCTTTTGCACCTAAAAAGTAAAAACAAAAATGTCAACATTTTTTTACGGTTGGAGAAATAGTTATTTACCCCAACAAGTGCGGAAAGTGATACCTTTCCGCACGCGACCAATTCACGAACGACGCGGCGAGTTCCCGGGGAAACCGTCAAGGGTTGAAAAAGACACTTTTCCCTACGTGTTAGGTACAACATTTTCTTTCAGTGTGTGGAAAAAGTCAATCTAAACAACCATTAGATAATATTTATTTTTACCATTACAACATTAATCGTAAATCGTAAAAGAACAGTTGGTATCATTTTGCAAATGAATCGCAGAGGCAAGTTGCTTGAGGTAAGTTGCGGGTTTGGGAAAATTTCCGTTGAGGTGCAAAAATTTAACCGGTCGTCGTTACAGGTAACAGAGACACATTGTTGCCCCTTTGAAGACGGTACAATGGGCCTTGAGTGCTTTTTCTGGTTCAAAAAAGGGAGATGGTTTGGGATAATATTTTTTTTTGATAAGTCCTTCTTGAAACTTGTAGGCTTTCTAGGTAGCCTTCTGCAACAGATGATGACTTCCAACCTCAAGTCTTTTAATATTCGTTATGCCTTCACCAGAGATGGCTAACATTGTAGCTGAGAACGGCGAAAACTATGTCCCGCGTAAAGTACTGGGTTTGGAAGACGTACATAGGCAGCTATTTCAGAGGGCATCTTTGCCAAAGAAATATTTATTCTATGCACTGGACAAGCCCAGTACAAGCCAAGTTTTTGTAATTAACAAAAAATCTTCTGTGTGGTGTTTCGGCTAGAATGGTTTTGGAGTCTGGAATATTTACAATTAAAGATTCCCCTTATCGTCAATATCATCAATGCTAATTTTCATCAATTCTTCTCGACGACACGCACCAGCTAGTCGAAGTGTAGCTACTTTCATCGCTAGATAGACATCATTTGGAGCATCATGCCAATAATAGAATTATACTAAGTCAAACTTCAGAATTAAAAACATTTTAAGTACCTATTTAAGTGGGAAATTTGCAAGGGTTTACTTTTCGCACTGGTGCGGAAACGTGATTATTTTCCGCACTAGTGCGGAAAAGTGACACTCACACTAAATTGCGTGCGGAAAAGTGCTGCTACACGCTAGTAGAAAAAATAATTTTTAGTAGAGTGACCACAAAAACAGCATATTTTTAGCCTATTTTTCTTACCCTTTCCAGAGACCTTAAAAAAAGAATCCTAAAAATATTCTGCATATGTCTAAATATCGGTAATGAAAAATCAAGATGCTTTTTTTTTGGTTTTTCGAAAAATGTCAAAAATCACCCCTAATTAGGGGTTGATGATGACGAAAAACTGAAATGCATGAATAATATCATAATATGAATAAAAGTAATTCTAATTTTATTTTTTCTATAAAATAAAATCTTGAAAATAAAAAATTATTCATTTTCATATTAATGAGGGCGAGTTGAAAGTCCACCCTTAAATTCGCTGGGGAGGTTAAATCATCCCCTAAATATGAAAAAAAAACATGAAACATCTAGGAATAAAGCCGAAACGTCAATTAAACATTGATTTTTATTTAAAAAATAGACCGAAAAACCCCAAAAAACAAGTAATCTAGGAATAACTACTATAGGATATTCTAAATTATTAAAAATTTAAATCGTGTACTTTCCACCAGTTTCTATTTAAGAAAACCACTCCAGTAACGAGTGGGTAAACTACCCCCAAAAAAGTAAGAACTATTATAAAATATTCGACAGTTTTTTATATCAGATGTTTTATATTTAGGAAAAGCGGTTCGAGTCTAATAAAAACTGGGTTAAAATATATAAGTACACTAGCTAATACAATAAGCTAATCTTACACAATGATATTTTCTCAGTGCTTCTAGAGTATGTTCTTAGTAGTTTTAAATACTAGTCTACTAGTTTTATACACTCATGGACAAAAATATCAAATAATTTTGAAATTTGCCATAACACGCAATGCTGTCTATACCAAAAATATTTATATTACCACTTAGAAATCATCAAGCGAGGTGAGTAAAATGTAAAGTGTTAAAAAACGTACAATCTCACAATATTGTATCATTAAAACATTTGTTGTGTTACTGATAAAACCCACAGAGTATAGAAAGTTTTTAAAAAAATTAATACAATAGAAATTAAATGGCCGTTATTGCTTTAAAAATGTGTAACACTCTGTGGGGTTTATCAGTAACAGCAATTGTTGTAATAATACACACTGGGAGATTGTCCTTTTTTAAGATTTTACATTTTAATCATCTCGTTTGATGACTTCTTCTCTTCTTGGTACAGATAATAAGCATTGCGTCTTATGGCAAATATTAAGATTATTCGATATTTTTGTCCATAAGTGTATTATTATGACTTCCAATCTGATTTGGATTTTGCTAAAGTGGTTTAATCTTTGATTTCACGAGATCCTAAATATGACCCTACATTGTTTGTTGTGCTTTAGTAGATACTTTATATCTGGATTTGTTCACGGCTCTTTTGAACGGGGAGCGCCGTCCTGCCGGGGGGCCCTGACATTTTGCCCGAACTAGCACCCTCTAGCTACACGCCATTGATAATATTGGTAGTAGTGGAGTAAAATTTGGAAGGAAAATCGCTTAGTTATCGAGAAAAAAACCGGCGTAGAACCAAACCAGACTTTAGTGGGATTCTTTAATAAGGTAATTGTGGCTAAAAATGCTTTTTACGACATTTTTAGTGGTCGAGAACTTTTTATTTCGAAAAAAAACCCAAAAAAAAAAAAATCGGTTTTCAATAAAACGTTTTTTAACATCTCCACTGCTATATCTCTAATAATATTCATGCTATCAGGTTATATTTTTTTAGATTAAAAGTAGACACAATAGCGCTGAACAACGTCACACTTGAAGCTGATTTTTGTTTGTTAAATTTTAAAATAGTACGAAACTCAAAATTGTTATTTTTAGTAGAGTAATTTTAGAATAGAAAAAAAAAGTTTATTATTGAAAATTTATATATACATGCTGCTACAAATTGTAGCTAATGTTTAAAAAATTTTTTAAAAAACAAAAATTTTTAAGATTCCTGTTATAGTATTAAAGGTCAGTGTATTTTTAACGTCATTTTTTTTGCGCGCTTGGCCCGCAACCCCCCCAGATCTTCCCAGGAATGTAGTAGTTAAGATTTATCAACAGGTTTAAACGCAGATCTAAGGGCTGTTAAGTTGTTTAAAAAGGAAAATTTTAAATATAAAAAACAGGTGGGTAGATTTTTAAACACATACAAAAAATATCAATAAATTGTTATTTTCACCTAATTATGGTTTTTTAAAACTTTTATTGGTTGCTGGTAAAGAAACCCCCCACGGGATTCGTTTTTTTTTGTTTTATACATTCAAAACTTCTTTTTTTTTGAATCATTTTTAGCAACAAAAATTGCGGATGCTTTAGGTCTTTTTATTAAATTTAAAAATATAGTATAAAATATAAACTACCGTTAAACGCCCTTTTTTAACAAAAATATATAAAACCTCTCTTTTTCCATATAAAGAGATGATACGATGCCGTTTTTTGACATGTCTAAATGCTGTTTGGGAAAGCAATGTTGCCAGACTTTTGTAATAATTGTTGAAGGTTGTTTTTATATAAAACTACCGGGGCAACAACAACAACTTTCAAACTATTACCTAGTTTGGTTAGTTCCGGTTGGGTTTTTCCTGTTAAATTGTAAATTTTTTTGAGCCGTTCTGGTCGGTCAGGGTTACTGCTGGTTAGTTAAAGCGGCTTTTATTTCCCCAATTATTTTGTAACTGGTTTCGAATTTAAAATTTTTTGTTTAATAAACTTATCTAATGGTAATGACAAAGTTTTTATTATAAATTAATATTTCCGTTTAGCAACACTGTAAGGTCTTAAAGAGGTGCATGTATTATTACGTGAAATCGTAAACAGTTGAAATAAAATGTCATTTTTTGCCTTTAGAAATAATAATACTTAAAGTATATTTTACATTGAAAATTTTAAAAAAATCGCCCAATTCCGTGGTGATTTTTTTTTACCAGACAAAAATGTAATATGTAAGTAGTTATTTATACCCTTATTAGTTTTTTTCGTAAATTTAATCCTTTTTTGCCTCAAAATCTTTAATAATATTGCAGGAACGAGTTTTTACCCTTCCCACATTTTAGGTCTTCTTTCACCAATACATGTTGGAAATTTAATTTTGGGTTGACAAAAAAACTTGTACTACATAACTACTATAAAGTTTAAATTTTTTGGGCATTTCTTTGAATAAAAAATCCTCAAAAATCACCACCAATACTCCCGAAGAGGTAGATATCATTTTTGTGCGATTTTTTGTTTCTTTTTAGAGATGTAGTGGCTGTAACATAATTTATGATATTTCTCATATACGCAATTCTTCACCACGTAATTTAGATATCATATTTGTCATTTCTATTTCTGGCAGCTTTATTATTTTTTTATTAGCTTTTACTCCTTAAAAAGATTTAGTACTATGTAAAAAAATAAATCCCCAAACATTTTTTATAAGGATAAAATTAAAAATTTGTATTTTGTTTCGGGACAAAATAAAATAATAGAAAGTTACCAACACTATGCGGGGACATAATAATATTTAAATTACTTGTTTAAACAGATTTTTTATTTAACTCTTGTTTTTTTTTTTTTTTTTTTACTATTGTTGCAAAAAACACATTTTTTTAATATTGAAACTATCGCATTGTTTGTGTCACAATAATTTAAAGACCATCTGTGTAAGATTTTGACAGTCTTTATGATATTTTATTTTAATTTCGCCCTTTAAAATATCATTTTTTTTTTACAAATTTTTTTGCTAGATTGTCCTGCCTTTTTCAGACTTGATGTAATGATAACAACAGTTGTATTTAGGTCTTTGTAAAACAGATTTGTATCTTAATTTTCTTACAAATAATTCTTCATTGTTTAAAATTCTAAATACATACCAACAAAAAATTTGACAACCACCACTTAATTTTTAATTGGGATTACTACGCACGCTAACCGCATGTTTAGCTATTGGGTCCCGATTACTTTTTTTCGTCTAAAAAAAAAACTATTTGAAACGTACGCTCTAGGAAAAAAAATTTTTTAAAAAATTTTTTTTTATTAATTGGCTATGTTTGAAAATATTTTCAAAAATAAAAAAGTTTATCGATTTGTGAAAATTTCAAACAAAAAATATATATTTTCAAAATTTTCTCATTTTTAAAGGGATGAAAGTGCAAATTGTCCCAACAATTTATAAGGTTAAAAGCGCTGTGTGAGCTTAATTTGACACAAAAATTTTTGGTATCTGATAGTTTTTAAAATTATGGCGGTGGAAACGAAAAAAAATATATTTTTTTTAAATTTCAAAAAAAAACACTTTTTTTTAATTAAAAGTTCAAGACCACAAAAAAGGCTAAATACGATTTCATGTACCCGGGACATCTCAAAGGAACCTAACTGGTTTGACCTGGTTCTACGCCAAAAAAAAAAACGACACGATAGATTCACGAAATCACTCCGCCATAGGTCCTGAATAAAACCAACATATACTTTTATGAATTGCCTATATTTTAACAAAAGAAAACATATATACATCATTACAATAAATAACTTAAATAAACAAATTTAAGTTTATAGAAGGCCAAGTTTAATGTCTTTATTATTTTAGCTCTTGACTTTAATAAGACATATTAATTTTAAATACAACAAACAGCCAGAGCCAAACATTTCATTGGAGCTAGACACGTAAAAAACCCTAGGTATTTTTAAACTCAGTCTTTATAAACAATTTTCATCGATCATGTTTTTATAAAGATTTTTTACCAAAAATTAGGAATAAGTAAAAGGACTTAAATAATTGTAATTATTTTTGAATTATTCGTGTACATAAAAATTTTATATATTTATTTTTTGTAATTTATATTTCGAAATTCTTTTTGTTTTTCTTATATTCTGTGTAATCTGTAATATTTCTTTAAACTTATAATACGAAGAATAGAAGAATAATATTAATTTAGGTAGCATTTTTCGATTGTCGTCTCTATTTCCAAATTATTTATTTTTTGGTTTAAAAAAATTAATTGGGTAGTTATGCGACGGTTTGAAAAAATAATTGACATAACGTCAATTATCTTAAAAATGGCTCATTCTGTATAAATATTTCCAGGGTCGTAGCTTGGGAAGGGGGGCGAACCGGGCTCTCGCCCCGGGAGCTAATCTGGCGTTATTTTGGCCAACCTTTAACGATTAAAAAAATTACATAAACACAAAACCTCAAAACATATGGATCAAACGTGTTTTGGAATCGAATCCACTTGCAAAATTGCTCCCATTTACTGCACACTCTTGAAATCGTGTGCATTTCACGGCACATTTTAGACAACGCAACAGAGCCACCACGAACTTTATACAAATTACTACCTCAGAACTTCCTCCCATTAACGTTTGGCAAATACCATTCAGACGGGATTAACAGTTTAACGTGGTATGCGAACCACACACAAAAGCCCGCCGTCTTAGCTCATGGTCCACAATCATACGACTAACCACGTTCAAGAAACTTAAGGAGGAAATACACGGTTCAATTTTGTTGTACAACTTCGTTGATTCACCAAATTGAATGGTGTATTTACAATTCAATCAAGTGTTCCACCAAATTGAACGTTGAAAGAGTTGGAGAATTTCACTGTTCACTTTTGTCGTACAACCGGGATGAATCACCCGAATATGACACGTCTATACACGCTTGTTGACCATTGAAAGAATGTTCAATTCAATCACTGTTCTCTATTCATTTTCTGTGTGTATAATGTTTTAACAGTTTAATGTTTATAAATACATAAAGTTCGAAGTATTGTATTTAACAATGGTGCATAAATGGAAAGAAGATGAGACTCCGATGATTTTTTTAGACTTATAAAAAAATTACGAATGTCTCTGGAACAACAAATCGAAACGTATAAAAATCGTTTATTGAGAGACAAGGCAATGAAGTCCTTCTTATCAAGAATTAAATATTCCGGACCTTTCAGAAAATGATATTAAATTAAAAATAAAAGTATTCGAACAAGATATTGGCAGAACCCCCAAAAAGGTACTGAAGTCAGAAAAAGTGGCACTGGCAGGATGATATTTACGTGCCTAAATTATTTTTTGGTTTTTCCAACGGATTCATTTTTACTATTTCGGTATCTAAGAGCTCCTCATCAAATTTAGTAAGTACAAAATAAACACATTTTAATATAGTATCAGATTTAATAAAACAATGTCAAATATAAATATTAAGTAGCACATTATGCACATTAGGATAAAAATTCTAAATCATCTTCCACTGCCAAGGAACAATGTTTTTAGTAACGAATTTCTTTGCGTAATCCCGACCCGCTGCCGCTGTTTTTTTTTTTTTAGTTGTTGCTTGAAGCATGTGTTCGTCAAGAAGTCCCCCATGCTTTGTGTTTCTCCATGTTCTAAATTAATACTACCGGTGTCCCAATCTTCTGTGTCAACAGAGTCTTTTGTTATATAGGGTCGCCTAGATTTGACGTTTTTTGAAGCCAGTTGTGTGACGCAAAATTGTTTTAACAATCTGTTCACATGTCGAGGATGTAACGAAAAGGCTTTTCAAATATCGAAATCTGGAATCGTATGCCGAAAAAAATTTTCCACGATGAAAAGGGCACGTGACAGTCTATAATTAATATTTTTGTCGCTCTGTTAGAAAAGTGTTTCTAGCATAGGTTTCAATATATCGGTTCCCCAAAGGAAGGCATCATCCGCAACAAATACTCCTTCTGGGGGGATATTAAGAAGATTTTTTTCTAATCCTCATTAATGGATGACTTTGAAAAAACTGATGCGCATCATTGACTCTTCCATTGGGGCCCCCATCTATAGTTTTAGTCGGCATCAACAACAGCAAATAAAACCAACTAAATGTGTGTTTGTAATTATAGTATTCTGAACCGGGATTTTGGGGACAGCGTATAACCACATGCTTTCCATCCATCGCCCCCCAACAGTTAAGAAAATTCCATGGGAAATTTAAAAATTTTTCATTAGTACATTCCATTGTTCTACTGACCGAAATAAAATAAAGATATTTAATAAAAAAAAAATTTCAAATCTCATTTCAGTAAAAAAATTTTGCATATCAAAAGGGAAATTTAAAATTATAAAAATCACACCAGTTCTTACTTTAGTGCATTTAGTGCGTGGAACTTTTAAAAAATATGAAATAAGGTTATAATTAATGAATTTCAACTAAATTATTAGTTAGAACCTTCAAGCACACTAACAAAGTTAGAAGGGGCCTACCACTATACCAGAAACTAAAAACACTTGCATTGACTACGTTCGGCTAACCAAGTTATCTATCACGAGATGATTGGAACAAACTAAAATATCTATAGATATCTACTTGGTAGGACTTTTCTAACTTGGTTTTAATTAATTTCAGGAAATTCTAAAATGGTCGGGACATGAAAATTTGATGTTTATGATAACAATGAGGCAGTAAGTAACCATGAAAAAGAACCCCAAAGGGTCTGACCCTACCCCAAATACTGATGGAAACACACCATCCGACATTACAATAAATAATACAGTTCGTTCAAATGAATAAAAAAAGCGGGGGGCGAAAGGCATACTAGTTCCGAATATCTTCTATTGAAGGGCAATTAATAAGCTTAAAAAAATTTCAGAGGACAACAGAAATTCACAAGATACCAGCCACCTTGAAAACAGTTTGATTGCTTTTGCAAAGTCTAGCCATTCAATTAAAAAATTGCCCCTTCACCGAGCACTAATTTGTCAAGAAAAAATTGCAATCAGTTATGACACAGGAGCGGCTTTCCCAATGATGAATAATAATTTAGCAGCTAATGGGGGCAATATAGTGCGCCAAATTGTCAATCATATTCTTCAAATTTAGTACCTCCAATATTCTCAATCTTCCTATGACGTAGGCAATGATGATCCACCAGAAAATTATACAGGAATGATGTACTGGCTCAAGCTTTAAATTCAATCGTTTAATGAATATATATTTATATAATACTCAATAAATATAAATAAAACAATTTTATTGCTTATATTTACCTTTATATACTCTTCCAGTGTTTCCCAAATTGCTCTACATACTTCAGGCACAAATCTTCAATAGTACATCTTGGTACTCTATATAAAGCTTCATTTCCAAATGAATCACCTGTGGCAAGATATCGCAAGCAATTTGCAGTTTTAGTTTTGGTGGAAGTGCTTCCCTCATAACAGTTTTTTTGTTTTTGAATTTTTTAATTTCTTTCTCGTAAAGATCTTGATTTTCGGACATACGCAGATGGTTCTAGGCTCGGTCTTCCGCTCCCCCTAACCAACCCCTTTCTCACCCACGGTCTAGCCCACCAACGTCACTCCTTAGTTTTTCTCCCTTCTTTCAATTCCTTTTTCACACACCTCTATAAAATTTTCACAAATAATGTTAATGCCGACCCCACGATTTCGCTCGACGACATTTTCAAACTGTTCTTTAAGAAACGTCTATGCATTTGCTTTTAATTTGGTTGAATTTTTGGTTGAATCAACGAAATTGTAAAACAAAATTGAACCGTGTATTTCCGCCTTTAACTACACTGAGCTGACAAGAAGAGGGTAATTCAAAGCGGCGAGGCCGTTGGATCTGCATTAAAGAGTTTTAGCTCAGAACTGAGGAGTGTTTCAAGAAGAATTATTATATCTATAAAAATCATTTAAAATTTGATTTTACATGTTAATTTGTATTTTTTGTTCTATTCTTTTAGGTCACCTGGTTTCCGTGAGGTCAATTTGAATTTTGTTGTTGGTAGAAATGCTTTACTCAACCCGTATGGATGGATATATATATATATATATATATATATATATATATATATATATATATATATATATATATATATATATATATATATATATATATATATATATATATATATATATATATATATATATATATATATATATATATATATATATGTATAATATATATGTATAATATATATATATATATATATATATATATATATATATATATATATATATATATATATAAATATATATATATATATATATATATATATATATATATATATATATATATATATATATGTATATATATATATATATATATATATATATATAACATGAGACTCTTTCAAAAACGAACCAAGCTGTTCAAACAAAGTTTTAATTTCATGTCGTACCCTTTTTGTTTTCATTTAAATCTCTTTTTTAAGTATATTCTTAGAATTTATGGAAAAATGCAGAATATGGTTTTTTCACATTTTTTTTATGTGAGAAAAACCACAAATAAGACCCTCCTTTAGTATTCGTTAGATGACTCTATACCTCGCATTACATTTCCTTTTGATAAACTTTTTCACTTTTTGCTAAAATGTTCTTAAGTTTACCTCATCAAAATAGTTAAAGTAAATTATGTTTTAAAACTGGGGATGGTAAGAAAAACATTAAAAAAATTACTCACACAAAATTATACAACACAACAACCTTCTCTTTATTCTTAATGAAAAAAACAACTAATATTTAAACTGGACAAAAGTTCATAATATTTCTTAGTATACAAAATTCGAAACAATTGTGGACTAGTCTAAACTGATGTGTATTTAGGAAAAGCTATAATTTATTTTTATTTAAGGAACTTAAAATTACCTACATGATAAGAATAAACAATCTATATTTAGCTGGCCAGAACACATTGTACATTTTAATTTTTCATAGTTGTCGAAATATCTGTTTCTAAGTTATTTAAATTTAATTTTATAAAATTAGATTAAATTGTGATGGTAAATATTTATTAATACAATGATCTGTATTACCATGGCATATCTAACCATGTGGATCAGACAAAATCTCAATACAAGACTTATATTTGATCATTGTCATATCTATTTTTTTCGAAACATTTCTAGAATAACCTTATATTAGAAATTTAATAAAAAATGTGTAGTCCAGTGTACTAAATATAGAAAAATAACAAGAATAGGGCTTTACTACTGCAAGAGCTGAGTAATTGCTTCCGTGTAAGTCTTTTAAAAATCTATAGGTACCTATTTGGACCATTTTTCTCTCTACAGCCTTCTTGACGGGTAACGAGACCCAATTGACGTTAGGCAGAAAGTGTCAAGACAAATATCTTTAATTTAAGTTAAATTATCATGGATACAAGAAAAATCACAGCTTATTTGACACTTTCATGTTCAACTTACAGACCAAACCTTATCTGTTTTGGTTGGATGTACGATGTTTTTGCTGGAAATCCATCGTCAAATATTTCGAACTTTCGTCTTCATTGAACATTACAAGAAATTTTTAAATAATTATCGTATACATTTTTTGCTTCGTGAAGCCTTTCTTATATACTTACTTAACAAGATCACGCCATAAGATCAAAAAAAATACTTTGTTTAGAATAATTTTTTCTACAAACGTCAGTAAAAGTTTGATTTTTAGTGCATGCTGTCAGTGTCTAAAATGCCATTTTATGACACTGGTGTTAAAAGTAATTACTTTTAGCACTTGTGCTAAAAGTGATTTACTTTTAACACAGATGAGAAATTCCAGAAACGTAATACTTAGTTCAAAATAAATTATTTATTCAATTAAAAGTACAATTACTGAAAATACAATTAGTACAAAAAAACTCCATGCCAATCTCATTGGTGGTTGTTACACAATTTACTTTGGTACCCGGGCAGGAAGCAATGTCATCCACCAAAGTTTTGGACAAAAAAATTGATCAGCAATTTTCTTTTTCTCTTTTAGCGAGTCTTCTATATAACTCTCTGCTAATGTACTGGACTCCCACCCACCGTGTCTCTTAATTGTAGTAAGATTAGCACCAGCAATGTCCAGTGTAAAGATGGGAATCAGGCAAATTTAGAAATTTAGCCATTTGGGCAGGCATTTTACCAAATGTGTTGATTCCAACTGGAGTTATGGCACATTTATTTTTTAAGTACCTTATAAAAACTCTTTAATGATTAATATTCACTTTTTCTTTCCATCGAACAAAAATTCGCGATTATTTGACGTTACTTGTCAACAAAGACAAATCAACAAACTCGATTTTTTTTACCTTACCAACTTATTTAATAGATAAATTAGATGAAATAAGATTTTAAAAATAATAATAATGTCGGAGATAAAAAAATCATTAATTTGGACTTTTAATCGTGTTTTTATTTTGTTCCAAGTCATGGAGCACGACGACGAAAGCGGAATACTTCCCTGCTCACAAAATAAAATGTCACTTTTAGCACTTATACCATAAATAACTATTATAACTTTGACAATATTACTTTGATTTTTCATTTTTTGTTCAATTCATCCTTTTTTGGTAATTTAAAATTTTTAAAATTTTACCCAAATTTTTTAAGAAGTATTGTCGAGACCCGTAAACAACCTTTTTAAAATGCCTAGTTTTGGAATTTTAATTTTTGTTTGAATTTTTTTTAAACGGTAATTTTCTTTATCGCAACTTCGTTTGGTTTGAATGTTAATCAATGGAATTTATAAATGGAAAAACTTTGTATTATAAATAAGAAAACCCAAACTTCCCAATATGTCCATTTAGTAAAACAACCATTTTTAAAACAAGAAAATTTTAAAACTTAACAACAATGTATAGGGCGTAGCCACACTTTTAAATTCGGCCGTTTTTAAAATGGGTAGCCACTTTATAAAACGCAGCAAAATTGGGAAAATAATCGTTTAGTTTGAATTATTTTATAATAGGCTAGTGTTTTTAACCATTTTATAAACTGGCCGATCAAATACAAAAATTCTCAAATAGGTGATTATGTAAAAAAATTTACAATTAGGAAGGAAAACCTAACGACAACTAACAAAAACTAACCAGAACTAGGTAATAGTTTGGGAAATTGTTTTACGTCCCCAATAATTGAAATTTTTTGGGGGAATAAAGATTTTACTTTTACCCTAGTTGTTATTGGGGATTTCTCTTAAATTTTTTTTTTATATTTATTTTTAAAGTTATCTTCCTTAAAAAATTTTAAAAATTTCCTTTATAAAAATAAACTTTTAAAGTTATTTTCCACAATGTGGCCGCGTTTTAAAAGTGGCTAGCCATTTTACAAAACGGCGAATTTGTTATCTTTTGACATATATAAAAGGGCTCTCGAGAAGCGAAATATTTATACGACAATTTTTAAAAATTTTTTTTTAATTAAAATAAAGGGGGTTTTTTTAAATTTTAAATAATTGCCTAACCTTTAAAAATTAAAACCTTTCAGTTAAATTTTTAACGGGGAAAATTTTTTTAAAAAGGGTTGGGGAATCCATTTTTTTTTAAATTTTTGAATTAATATTTAATACCTCAAAAAAATTATTTAGTGTGACGTACTCTACCAACCAAAAACGTCGCGTTGAGGCCCATTTTCAGCGTTAAATTAAAATTATAAATAATGGAAATAGAGTTCCGTGAGTCGGGGACTTTTTTTGGAAATTTCCTCTTCTTTAAGGATCTTTTTTTTTTAATTCCAAAACATTAATAGTTTATGAGATATGGGCAAAAAACGAAATACCTTTTTTTATCTTTAATTGTTAATAACTTTTGCAATTTTTTATGTGCTAATAAACGCTTCCAAAATTTTTGTCCAGACATTATTTCGGATCGAATAATTTTATCGCACAATTTTTTAGGAGGTATTTTTTTTTTTTACCATTTTCAACAGAAAATTTCCCCCCTTTACCCCCAAAAAATCTTGTTTTTGCAAATAAGGTTAAAATTCTAATATATTAAATCAAGCATTAGTTTGCCACTAGATGGCGGAAAGATACTTCGTTACCCACGTACAAATCAGGCCTCTAAAATCGTCCGACGTGTAAAAAATTCTTAATAAAATTCGTGGCAAGAAACAGGGGTGCCTTACGCTAATTTTAACATTACGGTGTTTAAAATCTACATTTTGCTTTACGTAAGTCTGGAATACATGTCATCTAATTGTGGTTTAAAGTAGGCTTTTAGCTGTGGTCGTTTGCTTTTCAGCGTGGGCGTTAGGAGACCGTTTTGGACGCTGAATGGATCCGGGTGCAGATAGATGTCTTTTACCTAAAAAAAAATAAATTTTTAAAAATTTTTAAAATTTTTTTTTTTTTAAAAAAAAAAATAAAATAAAAAGAAAAAAACAACAAAACACTATTAAAACTGTAAGACAACAATATAAATCAGGCAGTAATAATATATTACGTATCAAGCACAGAAAAGTTGAATTTTACTTAACAAGTATGGCACGTTTGAATCCGAACGAAGCAAGGATTTAAATACCTTATCAGTCAAGTAAAATCACTTTTCTGATGAAGTACGTATACTATTTTTTAGCATTTTGTAGATAATTGCTCATTTTGCATTTTATATTAAAATCAGTTTATAATAGTTAGTGAAAAAATTCAAAAAAAAGTAGTTGTCTGACGTCTCAGTATCTTGGCAATCTAAACCCAAACAGGATGTTGTTTTTTGTAATTAACAATAATTGACAGTATCCAAATAAACTCGTCTTTGAAAAGCGATTTTTTAATAATAATTATCGAAATGTCTGATGAAAACGACTCGGAAGATATCTTAAATGCAGCCCAGGAAGCTTTTTCCAGCTTACTTTCAGTAAAATCCAAGGAAAGGTATGAGAAAGTGTATAATTTGTTTTGCGAGTGGAGAAACTTCAAGAGATTAAAAGGAATTGACTAAAACTGTAGTATTGTATATACGTAAACTTTTGTTATTTGTTTTAGGCAAAAGTCCTTAAAGTTTCTAGTTTATGGGCTATACATATTGTTCTTTTAATTTATAGTCACACTGCCTTGCCAAGAGTGGCTTTCCATTGGCAGCACACTGACCACATAACTTTTTAAAAAGAGTCCGATTTGAAGCGTTGCGATGTTTGAGGTGCGGATACACAATAAAGCCAAGGTCACACACAGGCAGTTTTGCTGCAAAGCATCATTAGAAACAGCGCAACATAAAGGTAGCATGTCTGAATTATCCTGCAAACACAAAAGTAGAGTGTGCAAGTTTCTTGCAGGCAGATTTTTTTGATTGCACGCGGCCTACCAAGTAGCAACGTCTAAACAGATTTTTTTGGGGTTGCAATGGCTGCAAAAAATATTTGTTCGGTTGAAACTTTTGCATCGATTGCGTCTGCAGCACCTGTTTGCTTCTCGGAGAGAAGATGAATTCCATTTATATGTCAGTTATTTTAATTGTATTTTATAGTGTACATCAAAGGTGACTGTCACGTTTGACGTACATCTGTTAGAAGGAAAGAGGGACAACCTTCTTAAACCTTATAATTTTAAATTAAAATATAACTTTTGTTAAAATTTCAAGACCAATATTTCTCTGGTCTAAACTAATTTTTAATATAATTTGTTGGGGAAGCATCAGTGGAATAAGACATGGAAAAGCTTCATAAAGGGCCCATCCAAAACAACGAAGAAAGAACTACTCAGACAAAGTAGAAAAATACTTTACATAATAGTAGGGCTGCTAACAGGGCACGATAACCTACATAAGATAGACTCATACAATGGGGACCCAAGTTGCAGAATGTGCGACGAGTGGGAAGAAACAGCCTACCATATCCGGTGCGAATGTAAAGCGTTGAATTACAAAAGACAGGCATTATTTGGGCAACCAAAAACTAGCCCACAGGAATATATAAACCAACTAGTCTCGGGGTGATACAGACTTGTAGAAGAAACAAGACTAGTGGGAGGGTTGATATAAAAAAAGTGGGAGATTAGGCACAAAAAGCCTAAGACGCTGCGCTGCCTCCGGTAGTAAATCAAGACGACTCCCAGGAAAAAAAAAACGATTTATCTTAAAGCTTCGTCTAAAAATCCTAATTTGTTTAAAGCAATCAGAAATTAAATAAAGGAACCCAAATGAATTTTCTGTTTTTGCTTTTAATGGAATAAACAAATCTAATATTGAAACTTACCCTAAGTCTATAAAATCTTAAATTTTTTTTTTTTGATTACGGCTGTAAAACATGTCTGTTTACCTGTTCAAAAGACTTTAGTCCACTTTCTTTTCCCCAAGCAATCATGTCATCCATGATGAGTTGTTTAACTTCGGGATGATTACACAAAATGCTAAAGGTACCGCTAATTCCATTCTCGTGAGCCCAACTTTTGATAACGTCTACATCTGGAACTATTACTGCTATTATACAGGACTGAAAACATACAAAAAAAATTTAGTCATTCTATTTCTATAAATGAATTGTAAGTTATAATATTCAGTGTGAGTCTCTATAACTTGAAATAAGTTGAACAAATCAAAAACAGGTTGTTTTTTGGAGAAATGCTTGGACCCGCCGATTAATATTTTGATGGCGCTTTTTTTTATGAAAGAAAATTTATACAGGGTGGCTTAAGTACTCTTTATTCATGTCGCTATTTCTAAACGTTTTCGTAAAAATGTCACTTAATTTACATTGTTACAAGTTGTCATATAAATTGACTCTATTAAAAAAACACTTTTTTTAAATTAAAGCGAATTTTGCAACACTTACACAGCCGTTCGTGTAGTACCGCAGTAATTTTTTTTGTACTTTGTTATTGTTTATTAAATAAATTTAAGTCTAAAGGTAAATACTTTGTAAAAATATTTTTTTAAATTATATTTAGAATCTCTATGTTCAGTTCGTTCAGCAAATCGGAAAATTTATTTGGAGGATTCTTCTTAAAAATTGTTGTCACTTTGGTTTCTCTTGTTATTCATTTACAAAGAATACTATACTAAAAGGAATATTATTTTAATAAAGCAACAATTTTTGAATTACAAAAAGCTAAACCACCACAAATTTTTTAATAAATTTAACTAATAATAAGAACTAACTCGATTCTTTCATACTCACTTTAAGAGATTCTCCATACACAAAAACTTGCGCTACGTATTGTGATCGAATATAGATGTTTTCTATTTTTTCTGGAACTATGTATTCTCCTTGTGATAATTTGAATATGTGTTTTCGCCTATCGATAATTTTTAGTGTCCCATTCTAAAAATAAAATTTTAATTAGGTATTATCACGGTAAACCACGTTTTAAATACACTTATCTTCACAAAAAAA
>JAHBCN010009693.1:35279-59156 GCA_019359885.1 Listronotus oregonensis
GCGCTGATTAATCTAATACGGGTTAATTCGTGGTATCGGGTTTCGGGAATTACAGTTCAACTGCTATAGCATCTCTGCATGTTGTTGCCTTTCTATTTTGTGGTTGTTGCCCACAAAATACTAAGGGAAAAAGAAATGTCAAGTTCGTGTATTTGTTGCCCCACAGTAATGCCGAGACTGAGCGAGTATTTTCAGTCGTTACCGACGTAAAAAATAAAAAGCAAATTAATTATCCAGTGAGGCATTAAATGCAGTGTGTTTAATTCGTCTTTCTAGTGAAAACTGCTGCCAAAATTATTCATTAAATGAAAAGCATTTAAGTCTTATAAAAAAGGAAAACCTTTATAAAAAAAAGATTGATT
Organism: Listronotus oregonensis; assembly: GCA_019359885.1. NCBI lineage: Eukaryota > Metazoa > Arthropoda > Insecta > Coleoptera > Curculionidae > Listronotus > Listronotus oregonensis. Next base: position 35,642 of record JAHBCN010009693.1, read on the forward strand.
TTAAGAATTTTTAGAATTGTTTTTTTGTTTAGAAACTTTTATTTTTGTTAATTCATTTTGCTATCTCTGTCCATTGTTACCATGAGATTTTATTTTTATGTATTTTTTGAACTTTTCTGACAATAAAGTCATTTCGTAAATTATTTTTCTATTTAATTTTGATCTAGGAAATTCTAGGGATTTTTTCACAGAAAAATTGGGAATTTTCAGCGAGCTTGGTTGGCAACACTGTAATACAACACTTTCATTAGTGTTTCGACTCTAGCTGAGTTCAGACGGTTTACAAAGTGTAGTACACGCAATTTGTAAATTTCTCGACAACCCGAGAAGACCCGAGAAATTAGCCTCGAGAATTCTCGAGACCCGATAAATTGATAAGCTCGAGAAATCATGAACCCTAATCGTTACTAAGAAATCAATCTTCAATTTAAGAGAATGATTATCAAAATCAAATAAGCGGTTCGCAAGGAAACAGAAAATTGCGGCCAGTTTACAGGGGCCGGTTTTTTGTGGAAGTGAGTAATGTCTCTAAAAATATTTTTGGCTATCATGTTTAAAAACCTTTTATAGTTTTTCATTATTTAAATCATTAAACTTCTTTTTAATTTTTTTGTAGTTTGAGTCCTATCTAGGATTTTCGAAATTTTGTATCTAAAAAGTGAGACATGAAACCCACACCAAATATATACCTAGTGCTATTAGCTTTAAGAAGAACACTAGTAAAAAAAATAATTTTGAAATTTGCGAAAGAAAGATAATTTTTTTGAGTGCTCCCTCAGGGAAAAATCGAACATTTAGAATTTCAGAATTAAATTCTCTACTTGTATTTTTTTCGTGAATTTGTTTAAATTTTATCGTCCAATTCCAAATTTCGCAAAATTATCTATGTTTTTCTAAAAACCATAGCCAATTGATTTTTTTACTTAACAAGTTTCTTATGCACATGTTTCAGATGTCTCTAATTTCAAGACAAATGCAGATATTTTTGCGAAATTTGAGATCTGACAATATAATAAAACTCACTTTTTAAATAAAAAAATTTGAAAATCCCAGAGACGTCAATGTTATTGTCACCTAAATATATGTTTTTGTTTATGTTTATGCTAAAATAGTCCTTTTAAATTTTATACATGTCAACTTACAGGCATCCACATTCCAATATCTCCAGTATGATGCCACCCTTGTTCATCTACAACTTCCTGTGTCTTTTCTGGATCCTTAAAGTATCCTTGGAATACATTTGTGCCTAGAAAGAAATAAAGACGAATCAAAGAATTGTAAACAAATTATACAGTGTTTTTATTATTTTAGATAAACACCATTATGACAACTTTACCACGTATTTTTTAAACACATTACCAGAAGGCAAAGCTGCTGTAAGTACAAGTAAAATGTACATAAGTCCCAAGTACAAGTACTTTTAAAAATTACCAGTAAGTACCAGTACAAGTACAACTACATCTATTTGATATTTAAGTATCAAGTAATTAAATCCTAAAAACTAAGTACATTGGCATTAAGTCCATAAAAACTTACTTAAGTACTTTAAAGAGTACTTAAACTTCTGAAATATACTTCAGTACACTATAGGACACTTAAATACATTATATACTTAAATACATACACATGTACTTAAGTGTACTTACACATGTACCTAAGAACATTTGGGCTTAAATAACTACTTACAAAACACTTAAATACAATTGTGTTTACTTAAATATATAAAAATAACGCAGTATCTATGCTGGTATGAAGCTTAAAGACCCAAGTCGACTTAATTTAAATTAGAATATCGTTGCTTACCGGGATTAGTAATATTTTTTTAAAGTAGGTAGTAGGGGAGCCCGGGGCTGGTTGACGCACTTTTTGTATTTTTATTTTTAGCTAACACATTATTAGGTTTTGGTGTGCGTTTGGTACCAAATAGGAAAGTTTAATGTTTTATCTTTCATATTAGACAAAAAAATTTTTTTAGCAACAGTTTAGGTATAAATTTTTTTTTAAAGATGGATGTCAGGGTGCGTCAACCAGCCCCGGGCCGGGGTTGGTTGACGCATATCATGGGGTTGGTTGACGCAGACAAAAAAGTAAAGTAAAACATCTGTTATAATCTAAATTAAAAAAAAAATTATATTAAATTCTAAAAATGGTAACTACCCAAGGAACAAAATATGCATAAAACATAAAAAAGGTAACTTCCCAAGGAACAAAAGATGCATTAATTCTAAAAAAGGTAACAAAGTAATTAACATATTTAATATTATAGCTTAAAAAAATATAAGTCATTATTCGCTTTCACAGTTTACACAAACAAAGAAGACGCCAGGTTCCCCAGCACAGGCTTCATGTGCCCACATTTTGCAACTAGTGCACTGAATCTATTTTTCCGATGAGACACTATTTTTATAGTTATCTGTGCAATAAAGGCAAAAGCATTCCTCTTCATCGGACTCATCATCGTCTTTGACTATTTTCTTTTTATTTGTTTTTTTTCTCTTTTGCAACGGACTTCTTATTTGAGCAAATATTTCTTTTAGCAGACTTTACAGTTTTCTCTTGTTCTTCAAGAGCATCTTTTATAGGCGTGTCAGTTAGAATTGCTGTCATACGCTTTCTTCTATTAGGTTTAGCGTCCTTCTTCTAGGTCCAGCTTTTGGTAGCGGTTTTAATTGAAATGGACTTACAGTAGGAGGCGAGCTCTCATTTTTTCTTGAATAGAACTGTTTGTTGAAATCTCATTTTCTTTCTCAGGCAGTGGACTTTTTGCTGACACTATATCCTTGGAGCATCCCTGGCTGGGCCTGTTTATCAGATTGGTTAAGATCATCAGGTTTCTGTGAACACCCCGGTTTTGGTTTTAAATTCGAGTTTGGCTGAACTGGAACCACGTCCTTGTCAGCATTAGTTTCTGCGGGATCGGGACGGTCAGTTGCATATCCTGGTAAAAACTCTTGATCGTCAAAAACGTCTCTATTGAAAGGGCCAATTCCAGACACCTTAAATCCCGCCATAATATTTTTCGGTGTTGCTGCCAGTGGCAGTGAGTTTCCAACTATTAATGGGACATCGTATATTGACATCGTGCGTCCGGGATTGCTGGTGATCCAGGAGTCACAGGCTGAATTAACGTAGTGTTTTAATGGCCCATAGACAGACCGATCGAGAGGCTGGAGCTTATGTGAGCAATGGGCTGGAAATGACAACGCCGTTACACCTTTACTTTTTAAATAATCAAGGGCAGCTACAGACAAATGCGAATCATGATTGTCCAGCAAAAGTAGTACCGGTCTCTCTTTAGAACAACCAACGTGCTTGACAAAATGCTTAGCAAACTCCAAAAAGTGCTCTTTTTTCATTCAACCTGAAGGATTTGCGGTTCCAACTGCTCCAGGAGGGCCATTAGCGAGAAAATGTTCTCTGTAGTTAACCCTTGGGAAAACAAAGAATGGCGGGACAGAATTTCCCGTTGCAGATACCGCCAAAGCCATAGTAACTAAAGTGCCGCGTTCCTGGGAGGTTACGCGTCCCACCTGCTTATATCCACGCCTTTCAACAATTCGGTTAGGCTTTTGCACGGTCATAATCCCAGTTTCATCCATGTTCCATATTTGTGCTGCTTCTAATTTTAGGCGGTTGAGGACCGTTTGTAAGTTGTCAAAGAACATTGAAACATTTTCTCTGTTAAAACTAGAAGCGCGAGCTAAGCTGGTTGCTTCTGGAGTTCTTACCGAAAGAGCACGATGTCGTTTCATGTAGTATGTAAACCAATCCTCTCCAGCCATTTTTGTCTCGTTCCAGGATTCAGGGTATTTAATGCGCAAAGCAGTTGCATAATCATACGCGAATTTTCTTACTTCTCTGACAGACAATCCAAAATATATGTCACTTGCCGTTTTAAGGTATTCCTCCAAATGATTTTCTTGTTGATCTGTGAACACCTAAAAATAAGAAGATACTAATTATAAAAGACGTAAGGCATTTTTTGAAGCTTTAATATTTTTAAAAATAATTTAAAATATAATATACCTGGCGATTCCTGTAATATCCAACTTTTGTTGTTATTGCGGCATCGCCATTAATTTCTTCCTCAGTAAATTTTTTGCAAAAACGTCTCAAAGTTGCCTCCGGGATCTTAAAGTCTTTTGCAGTTGCCCTAATGCGTTTTTTGTTTATTTTAACCTCTCTAACTGCCCTTAGCATGATATCTGGTGGAGTGGTACCCCTTTCTGATGTTCGTTTACGAGAACGCATCTCGCTAAAATATATAAAAAAATAAAATATTTTATTTTAAACTCGGCCCCTTGTTGGGTGCGTCAACCAGCCCCTGACCACGTTTTTGTATGTGTGATGCAACTGCACCTATACTATTTTATTCTTAGAAAATCTAATTAACTGTTCTTGTTTGGGACGGTTGAAGCTTTATTTAGCAAAAAACCGATCTCAATTATCTTTAAAAATAAAGTTTCTAGAACAAAAACTGTAAAAAAATAAAAAATTACTTACCACTGCCAAAAAACAACAAACCGCACTGTACACAACACCACTGATGCAATCAAACTGAAACGAACGTTCGAGAGTGGTTTTTTATGGCGGCTTTAAGACAAACCGGTCGGCGACGTTGCCAAGTGTACTGTTTTTAAAAAAATTGAGGTGCGTCAACCAACCTGGTGCGTCAACCAGCCCCGGGCTCCCCTAATAAACATATAATATTTTACGAACAATTAAAAACTAAACTAGTAGGAGGTAAAAAACAATATTCCTTTAGTAACATTTTATAAGGCCGTCTATATAGATCTTCAATCGAAATAAATGCAATTTGCTTTAAGAACGACTAGTTTTTCAATATTATAGCCGCTCGCGTGCCGATGTGGCTTTAAAGTACTTTACCTGTAAACGCTTAATTTTGCTTGATTTTCATGTTTGTTTTTAAATGAAAAAGTCATTATATATTTTTGAAATATATCGATGGCCTAGCGTACAAAAGTGCTAAGTACCAATTTTGGTCAAAACGTGTTATTTCGCATACCTAAACCACCTAAGACATTATTATCTTACAAACACGTGTGCTAAGTGAAAACTGTATATTTATTTCATCTAGCACCATCTTTCAAAAGTAACAAGTACTTCGCACATGCAATTTTCTACAACTTATGTTTCAAGTGCACTTAGAACATTTGTACTACTAACTCAAACTCGTGAAACTTTTATAATTGGTATAAGTGCATTACTTAGCACATTTGTGCTACTTTAAATACAATTAAAAGTGAGGTTAGATTTGGTCGAAATTTCCTTTAAACATTTAGAAGGATCGTGGTCTTGATTATTAGCAGTTAAATTAGTGATAATGAGTTCCAGAACCATACGAATATTAAAAAAAGCTCTTGAAGTTCAATGTGGAGCTCCGGAAGTGAAGAAAGGTAAATAACAATTACATGTTTCTAGTCGGAGTTCGTAGTAGTAGTTGTAGTTGTGTTGTTAGTTTAAGAACATTATTATGGTTTAAAATCGCTATTATGCTCTTAATTTGTATTTATTTCTAGAAGCCGAAATAAACCAGATTCCTAAAATAAATATTTTATCTGATGTCGTAATTGTGCCAAGCAAGAGTGGTTCTTCAAAAAGTTTGTCAGGCGAAGAGGGTTTTTCCATGGGTAAGGTCATATTACCATTATTCTAAACCATTATCTTAAATACACGTCTAAAATATTATATTACCTTGTAACTGGTCTTTATCTACTAAGATTAATAATTTTGTGTAACTATTTTAGTACCTAATATCTCTCAGGATATTGTAAAAGAAGCAAAAGTCGACAGGAGTAATGACACCCCACTAGTCGCAGAATGTATCCAGTTGGGTAAGATTATTTTTTAAATTATCTCGATATTATTATTAGACATTCTCTAAAGAAAGCTGTTTTATTTTAAACTGATTTTTATCAATTTTAACTTCAAATATTAATTTCATGCTATAAATTTAGGTTCTAATATCAGTAAGGATGTAGAAGCAGAAAAAAGTGACATTAAGCAAGAACATACGCACAAACTGTCCTTGAAGAAAACAGACTTTTCTCAAATTCGAAATGACCAAGAGTATCACAACCAACCAGCAACATTTTCCTGCTACATTGAAGATGAACACGACCCTTTTGAAGCTTCTTCAAGCTCTTATGAACCGGAAAGTTCATTAAGCAGTGAAGAGGAGGAAGAAATCCAAGCACAAAGGAAGCGCAAAAGGGTTGAAGTAAAACACCAGGATGAAAAAAAAGAAAACGAGAATGATAAAAAGCAGATAAAAAAAAGGAGCAAGAAGGCGAACAAAGAAATGTGGAAACAGACAATAAATAAAAAACTGAGACTAAGTGGAAAAAGGTACATTAATAGAAGTGGTAAAGAGGTACAAGAAAAAAGACCCAAAGGAGTTAATTGTAACACATGCCGATTTAAATGCCAGCAAAAAATAACAGAAGAACAAAGAAATATACTCTGTATGGAGTACTATAGTTTGGCGGATGACGCCAAACAAAAAATTTACTTGTCAAGCCTTATACACAATGTCACTGTATCTAAAAAGAAAAATAGTCCTAAAACAAAAAATAGGCAAACGTCTAGAGTTTTCTTCCTCAAAGATGGAAATAGAGACCCACAAAGAGTTTGCCGTAATTTTTTTTGCACCACTTTCGCAATTTCTCATAGAATTGTAGAAAATTGTGCCAAAAACACCAGTTCTGATACCGGTTTGTATACTGGTTTTGACAAAAGGAAAAACTCTCGTCCACCACATGCAACATCAGAGGAGACAAAACTGTTGGTTCAGCAACATATAGACTCATTTCCTAAAGTAGAGTCTCACTATTGTAGAAAAGACTCAAAACAACTTTATTTGTCGCCAGAATTAAACATTTCAATCATGTACAGGCTGTACAAAAGCGATTTTTGCAATGAGAAAAAAATACAGCCCGTTTCTCTTTTCGTGTATCAAAAAATTTTCCATGAGTTTGACCCAGCATTGGCTTTTCATGTTCCAAAAAAGGATCAGTGCTCACAATGCAATGCATACCATCAGGCCACAAACAAAGAACCACTAACAGAAGAGTATAACAAGCACAAAAAGAGAGAACAAGAATCAATGACTATGAAATCCGAAGATAAAAAGAGAGCTGCTAGCGAACATGGCAAAACTTTCCGTTCAATTAGTTTTGATCTCCAGGCGATACTACCTCTACCACATGCAGGAGATAGTCAAATTTATTATAGACATAAACTCAATGTGTACAACTTCACAATTTATGATGCTGCTAAGTCAGATGGTTATTGTTTCATCTGGGATGAAACCCATGGTAATAAGGGTAGTGCGGAGATAGGTACTTGCCTCCTAAAATACCTCAAAAGCTTACCTGAAACAGTTTGCCACGTTGCATCATTTTCAGACACTTGTAGCGGCCAAAATCGGAATAAAAATGTTGCCGCAGCAATGTTATACGCAGTAAGTAACATTAACCATCTGAAAATTATTGACCTGAAATTTATGGAGTCGGGACATTCCTATCTAGAGGCGGACTCAATGCATGCAACGATTGAACGCGCTAAACGTCATAAAAAAATTTACTCGACCCGTGAGTGGTGTTTGCTAGTTTCGGCCTCTAGAATAAGACCAAAACAATACATTGTAGAGAACTTGAAGTTTAACGATTTTTTCGATTTACAAAGCCTGGTAAATAGTTACGTTTTTAATACAACCATCAACACAAAAAAAGAAAAAGTAAATTGGTTAAATATTAAGTGGTTGCGCTTTGAAAAGGAAAAACCTTTTATAATACAGTATAAATACAGTTTATCTCAAGAAAATTTTGAAGAAATTGACGTAAGTTGCAAGGGAAGAGCTGGAAGAAAAAGAACGAGCATAAACGTTGAGTTAAACCAAAAGTATATGACAAGACTACCAGTTTCACATAAAAAGAAAAAAGATTTGGAATATCTATTAAAATCTAAAGTAATTCCCGATGAATACACTCAGTTTATAGACGACATTCCTGTATCATCTAACAATATTCCAAGTCGAAATGAAGATTCTGACTTCTCTGATTAGACTATAATTTTTGAAGATCTGATAAAAATATTAGTTTAAGTTTTTTTACTTTATCTTTGATAGATTATTATTTTTTGTATTTGCTTCAATAAAAATATTATTTTTTCAATGTGGTATTAACTTTCTTAAAAACAAATTTTTGGTACTACAAAGGTGCTAAGTAACAATAACAATTTTTTTTAATATTATTATTTCTGTAAACACTAGCATTTTGAAGCTCTTCATAACTTAAAAAAGGTCCTAAAAGATCTCAAAATATGCCAACAATTATTCACAGGTATATAATCAAAACCATAATTTTAATAAGACCTCAAAGTTTAAATTTCAATTATTGGAAAATTAGCAAATTAGCACTTAACACATTTGCACGCTAGGCCATCGATATGTGACGGTTTATCCTCTATAATATAAGAAATACTTAAAATTATGTTCTGAAAATTTGGAATAAGGATTATACATTTTCTAAAATTTTTTTTTCAAATTTTTTAACATTTTATTCGTATTTCCCCCCTTAAGTACTTTAAGGCCTTGTACTTTCATTAACGAATAAAATTATTTCCCGAATAATTTCCGTAATAACAACTGTTGTGACAATTGTAACCATGGAAATTATTCTACCAACAAAGTTATTCGTTAATGAAAGTACCAGGCCTAAAAGTACTTAAGTACTTTAGAAGTACTTAAAAAAATTATAAGTACTTTTTTGCCTTCTTTCTTCACTATTTAAGTAAAAAAGTACTTAAATCAAAATTTTTCTGCTTAAGTACAATTACATTGACAAATACTTAAAAATTTAAGTACAAGTACAGGCACTTTTTCAGGTACTTAAAATACAGTACTTAAAGTAATTTTTGTACTTAAGTACTTTTTTTAAGTATTTAAAGTATTCAGTACTGCAGCTCTGCCAGAAGGGCATGGCCGACAAAAAAGCGCATTAGAGGGGTCAGATGATCGCGTATAAGTGGAGTAATTAAAATAACAAGCTTTTAAACACCAGCTTTGCTTTCGAAAATATATCCATATAATTTAAAAAATAAAAATCTGACAACTCGTTTTTAGTAAAAAGAAAGGAGAAGCAAGAATATGGCCAACTTAATATTTTTCATAAACCCAACTGTACTAGTTACATCTAAGGTAGTTTACTCGTAAAACGGCTTATCTTATGAATTAAATGAAATCGAAATATCTCGAAAACGGTTCTTACGATATTTTTTAAAAACTAATGCAATATTAATCAAAGTATTAAAAAAAAAACAAAAGAAAACCCTGAAATTTTTGATCGTTGTGTTAAAATGTTATTGATTTTTAACAATTTACATGTGCTGTGTACAGTCTCTTACATAAATAATATTTGTAAGCAACGAATTCGTGGATAGAAATAAAGTAAACAAACTTTGTTTGGCATAAACATATTCAGGGGGCAAGGCGGGATAGTTCTTGTAAACACACTGAATAGCAACTGAACTGTTTAGTTTACTAGTTACTGTGAAACGAGGTAGTGCGGGCGTAAAAGTCAGTTTTAATATATTTATTATTTTCGACTTTTATAACATGACAGGTTATAAGTGCTTGTAGATGCTGATCTAATAATAAAGAAATAATTTTTTCGTTCCAAAATGACTTATAAGGTAAGTTCGATTTTTATTAGACAAAATAGCAACTGAACTTTTAGTTTACTAGTTACTGTGAAACGAGGCTAGTGCGGGCGTAAAAGTCAGTTTTAATATATTTATTATTTTCGACTTTTAAACATGACAGGTTATAAGTGCATATGTAGATGCTGTATCTAATAATAAAGAAATAACTTTTTTTTCGCTTCCAAGTGACTTCATAAGGTAAGTTCGATTTATTGATTTATTCAGATTCAAAAAATCACAAATAGACATTTTTTAGACGTGAAAAACTGGCTTCGTGCTGCTATAATAATCACTTTCAAATTATAATGCACTTACAATTGTAGAACTTCAAAAAAAATAATTATGAATATTGTAAGGGTGATTAATTGAGAATTTGAATATTTCAACATTGGTATTTCTATCATATACGCGTTGTAAGATTTGAATATTCAATATTGGTATTTCTACTATTATATGATTTATTGGAGATATTCTAGTGTAAATAAATTCCTGATGTGCCTAAGTTATTATTTGGACGCTTGAAGAAAATATAAGGTGCGAAGTCTGGACTGGGTCAAATTCTCGAACGAAGGTTGGATTTCCAAGATTGCAACTAAACTTTGTTTTTGACACAATTGTCTATCTAATCTTAAGGGGGTGGACGTAAGGGTGGTTTATAATTTAAATAGAACCTCCTATTTTCTTGCATTTCGGTTCCTCAAAAAATTATTGTCTGGCCCCCAATTTTCACCCCCAACCCCCGCCACCCCTTCACAGGGGATGAAAAAACGAAAAAAAAGTTAAAAAAATAAGACTAAAACTGAACAGTTTAAATATTTAATTAAATCCGCAATGAAACTAGACATGTAACCCCACCTCAAATTTCAACCCCAACCCTCGCCACCCCCCCCTCAGGGGATAAAACAAATTAATAAAACAAAATTGAAACTGAATCTTCTAAATTCTTAATTAAATCCGTAATAAAAATAAACATTTTTTTATTGCAATATTATTTTCTTAATTTTTGTCATCCCCCATGAAAGGGTGGCAAGGTTTGAAGGGTAAAATTTTAGATCGGGTCACATATTTTTCTGACATGTTTATTTTAATTATGGATTTAATTAAGAATTTAGAATGTTCAGTTTCATTTTTGTTTAAATAATTTTTGTTTTCCCCTGTGGAGGGGTGGCGAGGGTTGGGGTGAAATTTGAGATTGGGTAATATGTTTTTGTAGATGTTTATTTTTATTGCGGATTTAATTAAATATTTAAACTGTTCAGTTTTAGTTTTATTTTTTTAACTTTTTTTTTCGTTTTTTTCATCCCCTGTGAAGGGGTGGCGTGGGTTGGGGGTGAAAATTGGGGGCCAAACACAGAATTTTTTGAGGAATCCGAAAATGCAAAAAAATAGGGGTTTCTATTTAAAATTATAAAACCACCCTTACGTTCACCCCTTAAGAGGAGGGGGTGGTTTTTGACATCAGAATTAGATAGACGATTGTGTCAAAAACAAAGTTCAGTTGCAATCTTGGAAATCCAACCTTTCGTTCTCGAGATATTTGACCCAGTCCAGACTTTTCGGACACCCTGTATTTTAATATTAAACCCAAGTACATATTCCAATACTGAAGCTTAAAAATAGTCATTATTAATTTGCATACCTTTTAATTTTGACAGATTCGTGCAATACGTTCCTGTCCTTAAAAATAAAAAGTCTGATTTTCAGTAGTGCAGGTAGCCGCTGCCCGTTAAAAGAATGCCTCTTGCTATAGCGATGCCTTGGTGTGTTGCTCGAGTTAAGAACTTCAATCGAGCCGACCCGGCTTTCACATCTGGTTTTAGTTAAATCTGTGATTGTACCATAAATCACATTTTTATAAATCGATGATTTTTTATTTTTAAAGCCACAAACCCATTTTTGTTCATTATCTGAAGTGACAGAAAATATATGTCATTCACTTTAGATGCTCAATTCGATTGCTGTTGATCAAGTCAGTTTACAAAACGTGTTATTGAATAATATAACCTACTAGAAAGAGATAAAATGACATCGAAGTGCCCAGCTGACCAAATAAACCATGTGGCCGGTGCAATCGAATCTTGGAATGACAGTTCCAATAAATGTTTATATTTAAATCGATATTGCCTATATTAACACAAAAACCAATATTTTTAAATAATTTTATTACATTATCAAGCTAATTTCCCGATTTTGATTTTTGAGATCTGGAAATTTGTTTACGTTTTTCAAAAAAAAAAAAACAAACAGATCACTATACCAAACACCCTGCCTACAAACTGGCGTTGCGTTAATTCTAGTCCTTGAGTTCGTTGTTTGTAAGCATTGAGAACCTCTAACTTTTGGTAAAGCGTATTTGATTATTTGGAACAGTGCTAAATTTGTGGTTCATTTAAAATACTGCAAAACGAATTAAACCAAAATAGATATAAAAAAATATATAATGATCCGTATTGGTACTAGTCAAGGGAATCCCGATCCGTTCAAAAATCAATTGAGTTATAGAGATTAGGCGCGGATAGCATGAAGGAGACGAAGATTAAAGATGTTCATCCCAATCTCAATAGGTAATACTTAAGTCTACGACTGTCGCTAATGAACTACCCGAAGTTAGCAATAAGTTTTATTTTTATTTAAACTGCTAAGTATTTCTTACCTTTTACACAAACTTCCCCCTGATTATTTTTCGACCAATACTCCATTTCTGGTACATCACAAAGTTTTAAGCAACAACATGCCAGAGGAGGACCTACGTGTCCTGGCACATGGTCTCCTTGGATTGTAAGAGTCACTGGTGCACAGCATTCTGTTTGGCCATAACCTTCCACTACCTAAAATTTGATTGATATATATTTTTAGAAATCCCAAGAGATTTTTACAGGGTCTCGGAATATGCGGAGCTAGTCTCGAATACTAAAGCTTTAAGATACTTCTGTATTTTTTTTTTAGTTTATATGGATATTTAAGGTGTATAGTACAGTCACTGAAGGGTTTCACCTTCGAATTCTTTTAAACTTCATCGATTTGCGTAAAAATTGAGAGTAGTTACAGGGTGCCTCAAGTAACAAAAGTGACGTAATGGCGACTTGCGCTTTTAACCTGGGGATGGATGCCACCCCCTCTCGGCAGCTGTAACTATTTTTTCAAGAATAACTTCTTGATAAAGAGACTAACTTTAAGCAAATTTTGTTCCATAAAGTTTTTTTGATAGCAATATATTTCGAGTTATTAACGATTATAAATGGTTTTAAAAAGTTAAGTTGTCAATGATCTTATAGTATATTACTATGTATCTAGGATTGAAGAGAAAAAACGGGGCACTCTAAACACCTGACCCAAAATGTAGCGGGAATTTCATAATAGAATAGATTACTATATGTGCTGATTCTGATAATAGTTCTAATGAAAAATAGTTTAAAATTTTTCGTTAATTAGGCTTTAATAATTTGTATTCATTACATTTGACAAAAAAAATTAAAACTTTGCTCCCGTCATATATTGCAATCAATTAAATCTATTTAAGCTGCTAAAAAATTGTGTTTTAATTAAACTTTAATAAAGGGTTATTTTTAAGGGTCGAAATTTCACAATATATATTTTCTTTCATAACCAGGCAATAGGATTTTTAATCATAAATGCAGTTTTTAAATGATTAAAACTGCTTAAAAATTTAATTTTTTGATCTCAAGATAAAAGGTGGTTTTTAAGGGTTGCAAATTTGCAGTAAATCGATAAATTATATCATAAGCAGTAAATACATTTTTAGTGTAATATTAATGCGCGATTTAATATTTTAGGGAGATAAAAAACAATGTTTTTATTATTTTTCGACTTAAGGGATGGTCTCTGAGGATTGAAAAGTTGATGAAAATCAAAAATCATGCTTCAAAATGTTACAGAGTATATACTCTACTCAGCTAAATAAGATCTCCACCAATTTAATGCTTTGAATTGCATTGAGCGCAAGTTGAGCACATGTTACTTTTGAAGTTAAGGTTAAAATAGGCTTGATTCCACATTTTCATGAAAATCGATGGAGTTTCAAGGAAATCGGAGTTTATAGCCTATTTTTACCATTAGTGACTGTACTAGTGATGGCTCTTTCGTCATTTGATATTGGACTTATTTATCTTAACTCATTATTGTAGCTCAGCTTACTTCCTGTCGGCACAAGCCGTTTTGGTCTGACATCAAATTTAATGGACCAGCCAAAACCCTTGATGGTCAGTAAGCCAAAACTATTTTTTCTGGAAAAAATATATTTAACGGATGGTTCTTTAGTATAGATAAAAAATAATACGTCTTTTTGGATCAAAATTTACTTTATGCAAGGACACATTTGGTGTTCTTTATTAGTTTATGGATTTTGGTGCCTAAGTTCCAAGTAATCAAAATTTTTGCTTAAATATTAATAACAATTAATACTGCTAAATTATATTCGTTATTATCCAAAATCCGGTTGAGAACGGTGAAATACGGGGTTATGAGATTAAAAAGGATGTAACACCATAATACTACAAAACTTACCACACATCCCATGGCGCATCGTATAAAAGTAAGTACATTTTCTGCCAAAGGAGCTGAACCCACTAGCATTAATCTCAGTCTTCCGCCCATTCCTTCCTGGACTTTCCTAAACACTATCATGTCCCATATACTATTTTTTCTTATGATACCCCTAAAAAAGACCTTTACTATATTTTGTATCTTTTTAAACCAAAAAATTTAAAACATTTTGTTCTATGAAAATTTTTAAAAAATACAGAACTTGATTAAACAACTCTGCCTTTCTTTGTAAAAAATAGTATCTGTGCTTTTAGCAATTTTACAGGAGAGTAAATTTTATTATTTTTGTAGTCGCTGAACTTGTATCGATGTTTTTTTTTGTTCTTAGTCTCTAGACGAAATACTGTGGATTAAACTGTGTTTTCTTACCTTTTAAGTTCACTCTCCTTTGAACTTAAAGCCATATTAAACAAAATTTTCTTAACACAATTCCCGTTGATGTCTGAGAGAACCTTATCGTAGATTCTGTTCAAAAGTCTTGGCACTGCCGGCGTTATCGTCGGTTTTAAAGCTTTCATGTCATCTGATAGTCTTCTTACATCACCTAGGAAAAATCCTACAGCACCACCTTGCATATAAAGGGCACTCTAAAACATTATAAACAAATTAGTCTATATTACCTTTTTTTTGTAATTTTTGCTATTAGCACAACTGTTTAATTTTAAATTTAAAATAATTCGAGTAGGTAATTATTTAATATTTATACTATCTTTAAAACACAAAACAATATTAGATCTTAACAGAAACAAAGCCATACAAAACGAAAACACAAAAAATGTTAAATATAAGATCCCTTCTGAATGTAATAAAATTTATATAGGTAAAACTTCCAGACCATTAACCAAACATTAAAAGAACAAGGAACATTAAAAACACAGAGTTCCATAAATCAAAAATCTGTCAACACTCATTTAATAACAATCACATAATAAATTGGAATGCTTCTAGTATTTTAGCAAAGCAAACTTGTTCGAAAAAACGTAAAATTAAAGAAGGTCCTTTTTTATTATTAAATAAAGATAAATATGTAGCATTAATATCTGTTAATTTAAATAATACATGGTGACCTACATATGCTTGATGCTAAAGCAAGTTTAGGTAATCAATATCTGTTAATTTAAATAATACATGGTTACCCAGACTTGATGCTAAATAGTCACAGGGAAGTTAGGAAATAAGTCAGAAATTTTGAAGGCCAGCAGATATCGAGATGCGGGTTTCTGTATTATGTTCAGAGAGCTCCCAGGAAAAAAGTCTTTATGGTGTGGTTATGCCATTTTTCGAAAAATGCATTCTGGTATAATAAATGCATTTTGCAATTGCATAATTACTTGCAATATTATAAGAACGACTGAAAACTGGGAAAAATCGCTCGAAAAACGTTACTAGGGGGTTTTCGGGGATGCCAAATTTAATTCTGAATCAAGAATTAAATTCGGCATCCCCGAAAACCCCTAGTAACGTTTTTCGAGCGATTTTTCCGAGTTTCCAGTCGTTCTTATAATATTGCAAATAATTATGCAATTGCAAAATGCATTTATTGCACCAGAATGCATTTTTCGAAAAATGGCATAACCACACCATATAAACTTTTTTCCTGGGAGCTTTTGGAACACAATGCAGAAAACCGCATCTCGATATCTGCTTGCCTTAAAAATTTCTTTATTTTGTTCGATTTTGATCTAAATGCCCTGGACACAAAACTTCAGGTAAACTTAAAATCAATACAACACCCCTTTTTTGTCTTTTTAAAAATTATAAATACACCAGTCAAGCAAACTAATATGTCATTTATGACAAAACGTCACCAAAATTAAAAAGCTATCAAAATTTTCAAATTTTGTAACTAGTATTCTCCTAAAAATGTATTTTTAATTTTCATTTTTTACATTTAAGTTCATCTTGCCAACGAAAGGTAAATAGGTTTTTTGAGTTTTGAATTTTTTGATTTTTTTCGAAGGTTTTTTTTTCTTTATCAGGCGATCTGCAAGTTCATGGTTTATACTATTTCATTTATATCAATTAATGCAAAAAAGGAATTGTGGACTGCATGCAATTTTTTTAATGTAACCCAACAATTTTAAATAAAATTTCGATGCATACCTCACAGCACCTTTCCATCATGTGAGCTAAAGGTAAGAAGGACAACATCACGTCGTCGCTTCTGAGCCGATGATCACCGAACTGCAATACAACTGCACTCATAGAGGCTACTACGTTTTCATGAGTCAACATGACTCCCTTAGGTTGACCAGTGGTCCCACTTGTGTAACATACCGTACACAAATCTGATGGTTTTGGGGCTAGAAACAAATGAAGAAATCATCATTAATCCTCTATTAATGCTAAAGTTACTTAACAATATTTTTTCTGTGATCGTTTTACTATTAACTGGTAATAAACATAATTTTTCTTGAATTTTTTTCAGGATATATAACAATTTTAAACAATCAACTTAACAGGTCCTTTAATTACTATATATTATTTAAGTGGGTTTCTGGTTTAAAAGTTTTAGTAATCATTTTTTATCGCCCTTTTTAATACCATTATATTATAGAGAATATATTGGCCAAACCGTTTTGCCCGGAAATTATTTCTTATAGCCGAAACCAAAGATAATACTACTACGGATAAGATGAACCATTCAATGCTATATTTTTGATACCCTTAATGGACTTTGGCTAACGAGAGCCGATGTCCATCGAGAGATTTTCGCGCTATCCTTGAACGAAAGTTAAACAGTGTTGCAGGGCAGGCCTTTACTATTGGCGTGATGAAACGCGACTAGAAAATACACAATCCGTTTAGCCGCCCGCTTTCGCTACTTCGTGTTCCGAATAAGGTACAAGCGACAGACATTGGCAATGTCGCACATGGTTTCGTAACTCGTTTCACTGGGGCAGGGGTTACCGACTTAATTTTATTCGCATTTACGGAAGCATTGATATCTCCGAACTGATTCAAAACGCCCCATTTTAATGAACCATCTATCCGTAGTAGTATTATCTTTGCCGAAACATATGATTCTCGAACTGGTCATCCCGCATCATCAAGCGCCTTTTCCATACTTTAAACGCGATTTTCCAAAACCCACATTTTTTTTTTGCTGGGCGCATGAATTGCTGGAAAATTACTTAACCAATTTCCATTCCGCTTTGCCATTGTGAAGAAAATTAATCTGGCTATGGTTGCGATCTCAAAAGTTAAAATCGCTTTAAAATTTTGCATTTTACGTACGTTTAAATGCAAGAAAAAAAGTCATTTTTATTTTTTTACATAACTGCCATTTTGTGAAAAATTGACAAATTTACTTTTCCAAGGTTTCGACCATAGCTACACTCATATATTTTAAAAATTTTTTGGTCTTGGCTGAAAACCCTCTTAAGTGACAACGCTATAAATAGACTCAGTGTTTTATTTTAAACATTTTTAGTTGCCGATATTATAATCGTTTATAAATAGAAAATCATGCATTAATAGCAACTATTAATGCATGATTTTTATATACTGGATTAGTAAAAAGTACTGCAACTTTTAAATATCGTAAAAACCACTAAACCTACTATTACGAAATTTGGTATCTGGTGGTTTTAGGATATGCGAAATTGAACAGTGATATGGGCACTGTTGCCAAATTTCCCAGTTTTGCGCTACAGGTAATGTTTTTGTTTTCGTAAATGGAATGTCCTTACTATCTTTACTGCATTTATTTGGGCATACCAAAATTAGTGAGATCCAATACTTTTAAAATTATATTTCTTCTAGTTGCAGAGATATCACAACATCGTATAGAATACAGTACTTATTTAAAACTGCATTTTAGTGAAAAGTATAGGCGTGTTAAATTCATCGATGAATCGTGCGCACTAATCGCTGTTTCATCAAGACATTTTCAAATTAATTGATGGAAAAGCGCTAAAGAAAGTGGCCGCTGTTTTAGTAGTATACGGACAAGGATAAAACTAGCGGTAATCTAGTGTGAAGTCACGATAGATTTCAGCGCTAAACCATCTGATGAATTTAACAACACGCCGTATAGCAAGGTTTAAATATCTTTTAAATTGCTAAAACTGCGATCCCAAAATTTGGTATTTGGGTTTTTTTTGAAGTTGCTGAATTGGACGGTGATATCGTAAGGGTTGGCAGATTTTCCAATTTTGTGGTACAGGTAATCATTTTATCTTAAGAAGAAAGCCTATTGATTTTTTATGCAATACGTTAAAATAAATGTTTTAACTTCTAAATTAATCTTGTTTTCGCCCGTTGGCTTTTAATATCATTCTTCTTTTAACGTTATTTTTCCTTTAATAAGTTTTAGGTAAAAAATAACCTTCATATTTTAGTGAAAGTAACTGAAGCATTTTATTTCAGCTAACAATGTAATGTGTAGCACAGAACTTGGAAATCTGGCAACGGTGTAGATATTATTGTATAACTGCTTATACCCCAATTTTGTAAAGGCATATTTTGCGATTTTAAATATAATTTATATTCACGCGTTGCGGTACCTTTCACTGAAAATGCGAAGTTGTCATATATTAGCAAGTAGTAAAAATAAAATTTTGAAAATATGAAATCTTACTAAATTTGGCACGACCAATTCATTGCAATAAAAATTAGTGGGACATTCCATTTAAGATAAAAAAAATGATTGTGTAGCGCAAAACTCGAAAATGTGCTGATACCACTGGTCAATTTCGCATATCCAAAAACGAACAGTTTAAATGCAATAAAAAGAAATTGGACATTTAATTTAAGATAACAAAAACATTACAATCTGACAACAGGACCGATATCAATGTTTAATATCGCATACCCAAAAATCACCAGATGCCAAATTTCGTACTCGCCACTTTAGCTGTTTTAAAGATATTTAAAATTTGAACTACTTTTACTAACTTACTAACCCGGTATGTCAATAATACTCATAAATAACAGGGAGAAAAGTCCCTTCCTCCCGGGATTTTTTTGATACGAAAGGCGAGGGCTTACAATAAGGGGGAAATGCACTTTACTCTAGACGAATGTATATAATTTTTCTACTACTTTTTATTTAAATTAAAAAAAATATGTTTGAATTTTGTGTTCTATTTTAAAATTGTAATTTTAATTGTTCGGATAAACCCCTGTAAAAAAAACTTGTCAAAGTATAACGCAAGATTTGAAATCACTTAAGACATTGACATTGACAAGGCATAAATTAATTGGTATGCTCGGCTGGAACAGGGAGATAAAGTGCTGTTTTCTACCCTTATTTAGTGGTTGAAAAGGGTATTTTTCAAGAAGGTAGTAGAAAAAAATTTTACATTCTCTTCTTTTAATATTTATATCAATAATAAGTTTTAACTTACTACTTCTGGATGATTTGACTTAGATCCTAAAAGTTCCACATCATGAAGTTTAAGAATTTCAATTCCCATATTTTTCGCCCTTTGTTTTGTTGCTGGCCTAACATCCTTAAATACTATCAGTTTTTTTAGACATTTGGGCGATTTTTCTAGCAAAGAATTGCATTTTGCGTCATCCTCCACAAGAATTACTTGCATTTCAGCTGAAAAAGAAATTCTATTATTAATTTATTTTATTATCTTTTTCCTATGTATGTCTTTCAAAAAGCCCAAATCACACCACACACTTTCTTCGAAAGAGATACAAATAAAAGAATGCAATTTTATAGAACAGCTTAAAGAAAATATACCTTGTTCGTCCAGTAAATGCAGGGACAAAGCTGTAAATAAATCTGTACAGTTTTCACCTTTCATTCTTTTGATGCAATTCTTAGGTCTTCGGGGATAGTTTCGAGCGAATTTAACGAACATTAATAGGTGGGAAAGTGCTGAAAATGCCCCCTTAAAGCCCAAAAAATGGGTTTCCCGCTAATAGCTGCCAAAATATGCGAATTGGAGTCTTTTTGTTTAAACAAAAAAGGAAGATCGCCTTGTAATTTACAAAAATGGTCCTTATAATTTTTTTCGAAAAATCGATAGTTTTTGAGATAACGAGACCCAAAGTCCTCTCATTACAGCTGCCGCTCTACCGCTAGAATGCCGTTATCTTCATGGATTTACTTATAGGCTGGCAGACGAATTGTTCCTATACTCGGGCAATAATGTACATTTTTCAATCATTCAAAGTTTATCGGAATGGAAAAACCCGTACCTATCATTGCATACGAGTTTGGGTCCATTCTGATTTTTTTAGAATATAAAAAAAAACGGTCAAAGTTTTTTTTTTTACAATATTTTAAGAGTATTTCATTATTTTATTGATATTTTTTGAAAAAATGGCTTGTTATTAACATTTCATTTTTATAATGAGATTTTAGCAAGTGTTTAATGATCCCAGAAAATTTCCTTCACCGTCTTTCCTGCGTTTTGATAAAAAATTGTTTTGCCCATCTGCATTTTTTAGCCGTTTTCGGAGTTCTAGAATATCTGTAGAATAAATAAATGTTATGGATTTTTCGACAGCCGTTTTGGCGAAAAACATTGGTGTTGCGAAAAAATGGTAAGGCCCATTTTTGTAGATTTCGAGGTGATCTTCATTTTTTGTCTGAACAAAAATTCTCTTATTTGCATATTTTGGCAGATATTCGTGGGCAACTCATTTTTGGGACTTTGGGGGGCCATTTTCAGTGGGTTCCCACGTCGGAATCGTGATAAATTTTTTTTCGCTCGAAAGCATTCGACCAGCTTTGGGTACTTTCAGGTCTTCAGTTACTGGACTATGTAGTTTAATAGCTTTAACCCAATGATTTAAAAACTTAAACGGGTTGCTAATAGAAAAGGCCCCAAATCTATTGTTTATAAATTTGCAGCCGGAATTTGCGCATGCGCCCAGGGTTACAATAATCAAAATTAGATATTAGTGTTGACAAGACTAAAAAAAATGCCTGAGGCTAGACAGGGCCACACTTTCCAAATGTAAATCGTTCGTTGCATTTTAATTGCCGTTGGCACTTATTAAACGTTTAGTAATCTTTCAGCATAGTAATTTAAAAATTAGACTTTAGTTGTAAAGTTTTATTTATAGAAAATGGGACTACTAAAATTGTTATAGTGTAAATCGGGTTTGATTGGATTTAAATTAAAAATAATGTATGGTTGACAAGTCTGTCAGTGTCAAAAGTATTCAAAATCTTTTGTCATTTAACTGAAATTAAATAAGTTTAAATAATAGCCAAAATTAAAAATAGGTTGTAGATACGTGCACCAGCAGCTTTAACCCGAACAAGCAAAAACACTATTTCAAGAATTAGGCAACGTTGGATTCCAGAGGAGTTTTTGAAAAGAAAAAATTGTACTGGTCCGGCACGCATTTCCGTCCCTGAACAAGATGATCCATTTCTGGGATATCTAAGGGCAAATCCTTTTGAAACCGCAGGAAACGATGTCACTGACACAGAATTTTCTTCTGGGTCTCAACTCACCGCTAGCGGAAGAGTCAAAGAATCTGACCTAAAAAACCGCGTAGACCGCGTAGCTGCGAAAAAATTATAATCACGGAAGAACGGATTTCAGTCCGTTTACTTTTCGCCCTAAATTATAACTATCACCAGTTTTAGAACACGGTTGTGTTCACTGATAAAAAGGTTTATTAGTCAAGGTATAATGGTCTCTACCGTCCAGACAATACAAGATTCGAAAAACGCTTCACTAACCACCTTGCTTCTAGACCTGGGTGATTTTCTGTAAATGAATGGAGTCTGATAAGTGCTTATGGACTTGGTGTCTACTGGCGATTGGTGTGAAGGTTTAATGCCGAAAAAAAAAAAAAAAAAAAAAAAAAAAAAAAAAAAAAAAAAAAAAAAAAAAAAAAAAAAAAAAAAAAAAAAAAAAAAAAAAAAAAATTTTTTTTTTTTTTTTTTTTTTTTTTTTTTTTTTTTTTTTTTTTTTTTTTTTTTTTTTTTTTTTTTTTTTTTTTTTTTTTTTTTTTTTTTTTTTTTTTTTTTTTTTTTTTTTTTTTTTTTTTTTTTTTTTTTTTTTTTTTTTTTTTTTTTTTAAAATTTTTGGTTTTTCCGGAAGAAAACCCACTGTTTTCCATTTATAAAAAAAATTGTAAAACATGTTTTTAAAGTGACTATAATTGAATTTGCTGTAGAAAACTCATCTCATTATCTTTACGGGTTTTTTTGAGAATTGAAAAACTATAAAGAAAAAACTTTAAACCCCCCGTATCAAAAAACAAAAGAAACATCGGGAAAAGTGTTAAAACCTTTTTTTTATTTTTAAATTTAAAAACCCCTTAAATTTTCCTTTTTACATTCTTTAAATGTATATGTAAAATATTGCATATTTAAAAATCTAGATTGCCGAGAAAACAAATTTTAGCCTATTTGTTAATCGATTACTGATTTAAATACCTGTAATATTTTGATGTAATAAAAAAATGTAGATTTCGGTATAAAACAATGCTAATGCTATACAGGGTGTCCCAGAATATGTGGGCAATCTCTCGGAATCTGATAGAAAACCCAAAAATATTATGACAAGTTTCCATAAACTTTTTTTCTACGACCCTCCCCTACGGAGGTACGGGTACATAACGGACACCCCTGGAAATCGTTTCTTTTTTTATAACTTTTAAAATACTTCGCATAAATTAATAATTTTTTGATATGATGTTTACTAGATAAGTCTTCCTGAAATGAACCAATCAAATCATATTTGGCTTATTTACTTTGTCAGGGACGGACTAGCTCTGACACAATAATAGCAATTTTTTAACACCCTGTATGATAAAGGCTTAACAATATTATTTTTGAATAGCTTTAACCTAAAACTAAAAAAAAGGTGTACCTGATTGACCTCTATAAAATCAACTGTTTACTTTACGAGAAATAAAATATTATGGTTGGTATTTTTTTACATTATACAGGGTGTTTTCCAATTGAACGTCAATATTCAGAGAGTAATTTTTGGGTCTATTTTAAGAAGAAAACTTTTTTATGAACGTATGTCCTAAACATCCTAACTTTTTAGATACAGGGTGATAAAATTTAAAAAAAAAAACATATATATATATATATATATATATATATATATATATATATATATATATATATATATATATATATATATAAATATAAATTTAATTTAAAAAAAAAATTATTTTAAACACATTCTATTTTATTTTATCTGAAATTAAAATTACTTTTATAAAAATATTAATTTTTTAATTATAAAATTTTTTAATTTTAATAAATTTAATAAAAATATAAAAAATTAAT
>JAHBCN010009694.1:0-34206 GCA_019359885.1 Listronotus oregonensis
TTTAAAATCTTTATTTTTATAGATAGAAAAAAATAGTTTATATGAAAGTTGCAGGATTTTTCATGAATATTTTCATGGTGTAAGATAGATAAACAAATCATGATCGAAAAATTAACAAATCACTATCAACTTCGTTATTTTAAATGGAACACCCTGTATATGATTGAAAATTCAAATTCTGCTAATCTTCCTCTTTTTAAATATATATATATAACTTACCTATGTTCGGATAAACGAATTGCAAGTTATTTGAATTTAAAATCTGTTCTTATAAGCCATAGTTAGCCATGGATACAACCCAAAGTTTGGCAAAGTTAAGTCGCGTTAGCCATGGTTCGTCTTGGAAACCAAACAAAAATATAAATATTTGACGGAAGTCATTTTTGGGTTGTATCCATGGCTAACTATGGCTTATAAGAACAGATATTAAATTCAAATAACTTGCAACTCGTTTATCCGAACATAGATAAGTTATATATTTTTATAGAGAAAGATTGGCAGAACTTGAATTTTCAATCATATACAGGGTGTTCCAATTAAAATAACGAAGTTGATAGTGATTTGTTAATTTCTTACAACATGAAAATCTTCATGAAAAATCCTGCAACTTTCATATAAACTATTTTTTTCTATCTATAAAAATGAAGATTTTAAAGGGGTGCGCAATTATACTGGAAAAATCCTGTACACTAGTCGTCGTGCCGTAGAGAAACAACGGATCTACTGCTAATTGTAAGACTTTAAGCTTCTATATAGATTGCCTGCCTTTAGCTTGGAATAAATTTTGTGAATCAAAAACAAGAGAAAAATGCTTGGACTCGTCGATAACTATTTTATGTCGCGCTCTTTCCTATAAAAAATAATTATAAAATATCTTGTAAATATAAGATATTACCGATTATTTTTTAAAATCGGAGTTCAATTTTTAGGAGCATTTTTCAAGTGCATGCCTAGTTATCATAACTGCCCAATTTCAAATTTTCCTTTCGTGTCGTTTGCGAGATATTAAATAACAATATTTTAATTAAAAAATAAGCGATATTTGATACAGCTAAAAATTTGGAGAGGTTTTTGACCCACACGAGTCAATTCCGATTGTCCAGATTTTGGAATTCCAAAAAAAAAGTTTTCAAACATTTTACATGATACACTCTGTATATTCGAAAATGACATCCCATAACGTAAATTATAATTGGAAATAAAAAAAATTCCATGATTTTTTTTGATATCGGCATCCTAAACGATAGTAATAGGATGACAGCCGTTAAATTTATTTAAAACTAACATTTGGCCTGCAGATTAGCCCGTGTAGACTACGCGTGCTTCAACGACGTCTGGCCTTAGGTATCTGGCTCTCTTCACACTATGTCACATCACGCTCCTAGCGCTCCGTCTTTCGTCAAACACTTTGAGGTGTATCGCATATCTTGCGATTGAATATTAATATTTGATCGTATTTCATTTGTTATCATTTTTAATAACATAAATAGCATTTGAGAATGAGTTAGTACTTTTTCCCATACAACTTTCATTCGTCTTTTTATCCCCTCAGGGGCTAAAGTTTCAAAAACACTACCATTTTCTCTTTTTTTGAGTAATGAAAGGCCTAAGCAAAAACATTTATATTTACAACTTTAAAAATGACGATTTTTCCATACAAACTTTTATCCCCAGTTAAGCCTTCACCCTAAAGAAATGTAATTTAAATTTTTTTATAGCAGATCATTTTTAATCGTAATCAATATCAGTTTTTATACTTCTAATTCCAGAAATAACGAATTTCAGAACCCTAATTACCAATTCCCATAATAAAAACTTTAAAATGTAACGATTTTTTGATACAAACTTTTATTTTTATTTTAAACTGCCAAAGGACGTAATTTTAAAAATGTTAAAAAAATAATTTTTAATCGTAATTAATAAACTAAATAACAAGTTTCATACTTATAAATCCAGAAAGGATGAAGTTCCCCATAAACTTTTACCATCGCCCCCCTATTCTACTTTTTTAGGGGAGAAGTTTCTTAACATCCTTTCTTAGCCTAAAGTCTATTATTTTTTAGGTAATCAGAAGTCTAATTACCAACTCTCATATTTATAACTTTTAAAATGAAAATTTTTCTGTACATATAATTTTCATCCCCATGAGATCTACGCGGGTTTGATCTCTACGAGACTCTTTAATTTCTTTCCCAGAAGCTTCGGTCCGCTTACGAACCGAACTTGTGCCAGACAGAAGCCCGCGTCTTGCCTTATTTCGAAGCATCTCCCTCTCGATCGGATTCGTGTTATACGGCTCGCCGATCTTAGTTCCCCTAAAAAGGGCACGTCGACGCGCATCGCGCTCCTGGCGACGCTGCTCCAGGGTTTTCAAAGCGTTGTTTGCTATGATATCGGGTAGGACATAATCTGTATAATATTCAGGAGTGGCGGGAGTTTCGGGTTCTTCCGGAGAGTCCCCGCTCCACGCCACACCAATCTTGAGCTCTTCTGGGGCTTTAATCACTACATTCTGTTTGATTATGGTTTTAGGGGAAAGGGTACCAGACTTGGCACCCTCCTTTTGCTGAGGTTCCAGC
This sequence comes from Listronotus oregonensis, assembly GCA_019359885.1. NCBI lineage: Eukaryota > Metazoa > Arthropoda > Insecta > Coleoptera > Curculionidae > Listronotus > Listronotus oregonensis. The sequence goes on from JAHBCN010009694.1 coordinate 2,580, forward strand.
GTGGGGGTAGTCAGAATGTTCTGATTTGAATCTATGTTCAAATGGTTAAGGGCAACCACCGAGGACCCGCTGTAATCCGCGTAACTAGCGGTGAGCGGTCCCGGCATATTTATTATAGGGTCGATAATATTTTTACAGGGGCTAATTTTGGGGTGATTATTTAAATTAGTTAAGGCCTGCCTCCTCAGTGAAATACTGAGGTCTCCCCATCTTGTCGTATAGGGGTAGCGCAGCCAGACCGCGCCTCGCACGCTGTTTCTTGCGTTGCAAGCGACGCCGCGCGGTCCTGCCTCGCGCCTGTACGGCAAAATGCGAAGCCTGGTTTTTCTTTCCTTTATCGGCCATGACGGTCCCTTCAGGAACCTGCCAAGCCGAAGAAGGAAAGGGGTTCGTTCTAATTTCCTCCCCTTTATCGGCTGTGACGGCCTCATTATGGGCCTGCCAAGCCGAAGGAAAGGGAGGGAGTGTGGTAGTATCTGTCTCCCGATCGAAGTCCAAACACAGTGTTTTCTCCATTATGTAATTTATTAAATAAAACAGAATAATTCACAAGAAAATATAACTTTTTACTTCCAAAAGAAAAAAGGAGCTACAGCACCAAATTATGTTTCTTATTTTTATACAATAAAAATCAGAATACTAAAGTCCTAATATTAAAAAGGGGCAACCGTTTCCCCAAGGTACAAACAGGTAATATGAGCCTCGGCCCAACCAGTTAACCTGGATTTCACACAGTTACTCAATTAAGAATAAAATAAAAAAAACAAGAAAAAAAAAGTTATTTTAAGTAACTGATTATAAAAGAAACAAACAAAATAGTGACTTGAATTATAAAGTGACAAAATTAAATGATTAAATTAAAGCAAGAGAAAACAAACAAATGAGCAAAAATTTATGAAGTCTTAAAACGTTATTATGATAAAAATATAAAGTGTTTAAATCTTAGGTCGCAGGAGACAAGCACTACTGTTTTCGCGGCCGATGTTAACCCAAAAGCCTGCCAAAACGCACTGCCTTATTCTCCAAATTCGCTGGTATTTATAGGATTCACTGACACCCATTTTAACTTCTCCAACAGATGTAATCAAAAAATATTAAAACAGATCATTTTAAATCATAATTAAAAGCCCTAATACCAACTTTCATACTTCTAAGTTCAAAAATAATAAATTCAATACAAACTTTCACTCACCTACTCCTTTAGGGTGTGAGTTTCCCAAAAAAATTTTCTAGCCTATGTTTACCAGGGATAATATAGGATTCTAATGGTAAAAGAATTTTTCAAATCGGTCCAGTAGTTTCGAAACCTATTCAATTCAAACAAACAATCAAATCTCTCCCCTTTATAATATTAGTATAAAAAAGTCATTAATTTTGTTTGAGTAAAGTTAATTATAATTTAAGCTGAAATTAATTAGTCCCCATCTAAAAAAAAGATATTAATTTTTCACACACCGAATGTGCGCTCCATTCAGTGTTATATTACTTGATAATTAAAGTAAGGGATTTCATTATCATTACAAACAAACGCACCGAAAATCAGAACACAAACCTGTTTACATTTCACCATTTTAATTAAGATTAAACCAACAGCTTTGCAGCAAATTAAGGACTTCAATTAAACTAATACATTATTTAGTGGGCCCTTTCATCAACTGAGTTATCTATCTCTGATGTTGACAGTGGTGTATTTTATATGCTGGGTGTAACAAATTTAAAGCTTACCATTAGGACTCCTACAGTAAAGGGCGACTTGTAGCAAATATATATCTGTAATAGCTATGTATAATAATATGTGTGTAATTTGTAATGTTTGTATGTGTGTATGTATTGTATGTATACTGGGTGACCACGAGAATAGAGTACACGCTGCCATTCCTTTAGTTTTCAAGAAATGGTTTTGAAATTTAGACATACTTACTAGTGATGAGCGAGACCGGTCTTGGTCTTGCGGTCTTGGTCTTGGTCTTGCAGCAAGACCAAGACCGAGACCAAGACCGCCTTTTCGCTTGCAAGACCAAGACCAAGACCGGGGTATGCAAGACCAAGACCAAGACCGAGGAGTGCAAGACTACGCAAGACTCTTGCACTTCTGCAACTTTTTTTTAAATATTATAATATTCAATTTTCATATTTAAGAAACAGAGGTATTTCATACAGAAATGACAAAAAAATTTGGCTGAACTGCAAAAATAGGCGATTATTTAATGAGTAACCAGTTTCTTTAATAAAGTAATAATTAAATGAATTACTTTGTTATTTTATACAGTTCTTTAACAACAATTGTGAGTAAATTCAATAACCTGTTTTAAAAATAAAAGGCTTGTGACTCAATGGTCCGACAAAGCACGATATCTCCGAAACCGTTCACGACAGAGAAAAGCTAGAGGTACAAAAGTTATAGAAGCTGAAAATAACTTTCATATTTCTAATCTTTTTTTTTAAATTAGCCATCTAGTGATGCCACTTACAGGGTGATCAAAAATTTTCTAAATCCAGAAAAACATTATTTTTGTTTCACACTGTAAGAAGTGGCACCATTAGAATGCTTCTTAAAACTGAGATATAAATGTAAAAGAGAGGAATTAATAAAAAATATATTTTTCTTGTCATATAGGAAAAAAATTATGTACAAATGAATTTTAAATATCACTTTCTGTTTTGACCTAAAAGGCAAAACAATGCTAAGAGAATAATAATGACGTCATTTTTATCAAAACCAAAAATTATATTTAAAAACTATCTACATTGACATTGTTTCTATATGACAGTTTAACAATTTTACAGCATAATATACAGGGTGGTGATTTTTTTTAATGGATTTTTTGTCATAAATTTTATATTTTAGGTTAAAAGCTAAAAATAAGAAGTTTTCTTGAGTGGCAGTGGATTCTTCGGAAAATTCTGGAATAGAAAAAATTCACATTTTACGCCCTTTTTTCTATAATTTTTTTATATTCAGTTTTTCACCATAATGAACGGGTTTTGGAGATATCGAGCTTTGTCACAGTATTGAGCCACCTTGTATAAGCAGAATGTCATAAAGTATTTGTACAAAGTTTGTACGGCAAATGTTCGACATATTTAAAGATAAAAAGTTTATATAAACTGAGAAGATTTCTGAATAACTTTTTTTGAATCAGAAACCAATGTTTACATATTAGAACCATTTTTACAAAAATTGCACATCTGGTTAAAATTAAGTTTTTTCTGCTCACACAGTATATAGTTTTGTATTTCTTTTAATTTTATATGCCTCTTCAAAAAATTTTTTAATAATTCTTATCACTAAAATTTTTCTATATGACACTAGATGTATAAAAACAGGTTGTGTCTCAATTCAACTAAAAATGGAGCATAAATTAAACATATGTGTAAGGTTAAAATTGGCATATTTTATAATTTTAATGCAAAAAATATCGTTTCCATCTATATTTATTTTTAAGTATTAAAAAAATATATATTTTATTCGATATTACTTAGAGTTTAAATTATTACTCCCAAAAAAAAGCAAGACCAGCAAGACTCTTGCAGCAAGACCAAGACCAAGACCAAGACCTTCCTTTGGCTTGCAAGACCAAGACCAGGCTTGCAAGACCAAGACCAAGACCAAGACTAGCCCGGTCTTGGTCTTGGTCTTGCTTTGCTCATCACTAATACTTACTAAAGTGATATGTTGCATTTTTTGACATTTAGTTTCAATTATTACTACTTCCGGTTTAACCGGAAGTAGTTTCAACTTTATTATTATTAATACAACCCTGTTTTTTTAAATTCTCTTTTCAATGATATATAATAATATGACATTTCCGTTTGGGATGGCTGAGCTACGGACCATTTTTTGAAATATGCATTTATTTTGACAGTGACTTAAACAGCAAAAAAAATTGAAAATATTAAATTTATTAAATAAAGGTAAGCCTTCTCTTGTTAACTTGCTAGCAATAACCACTGCAACTGTTCTTGCAATTTTAGCAACAGATTTATAATTCCCCGTTATTTCAAATATTTAAAGTCACTTTTCCGCAAAATGTATGTTGTATATTCTTTTCGCCATCTTATTCTACGTCAAATTCTCTTTGTAACGACATATCACAACTTAATATTTTTTTTTCAAGAAGGTGGCAACAGTAACAATTTTCTCATGAATTAACCGTTCTCGAGACTTAATTAAAGGTAAAAATCAAAGACTATTTTTACAATTTTAATAATTATTATTATATTTTACTTTTATAATTTACTTTAATAATTTTAGGTATAACTAATTAGTTGATATTATTAAAATGAGTAAAAGTTGCACTCTTTGGATATTTAGTGCGTAATTACGCTTAGAAAAATCAGTAGGCTTTGAAAAAACAAAAGAATGTTATTAGATCCCGTTTGACACACAAAAATATTAAGTTGTAATATGCAAGGAAGTTTAAAGGTGTATGGAAGCCCAATGCTATGACCCATTCGATCAAAAAATGTCCAGCCCAGTATGAAAATAACTGTCAAAGTTGGCCCCGCCGATTTTGCGCAATAACGAAATTCCACGAAATAATTTAATGTGTTGCCTACTTACACACTGATAAATCGGTGTGTAGTTAGGCAACACATTACATAATATATAGAGATGAGGGCCGTATTAGTTTCGATTGTTTTGCTTTGTGTGATTATATTTTGTGGTTTCAGAAGTTTCTTGGATTAAGAAAAACCTTCTTATTTTAGTGATTAGTGTTTATTAAATTGTGACCATAATTTTGTGTTTATTGTTTGTTATTTATAATATCGTAACAAAATGACTAGAGGTTGTATGGTTTTGTCTTGCAAATCTAAGGGTAACATACCCGGCATTTTTTACTTTAGGTAAGTATTTCTTATATTTTAGGTGAGGTAACCGAATAAATAATAATATATAAATTATGAATTATGGAAAATGAAAATTTCATAGGAAATAAATGTGAGAAAAGTAAGGCAATCTTAACTATCTTTTAGATGATTTCGACAATGTTTGTGTATTTCTGTGGATTATTAAAAAGAAATAGGGTTTATATTTGGGTACTTTTATTTCATTTAATAATTTAGTACATTCTCTTAAAGGATCAAAATTATTAATTACTGGGCAGACCAGGCAAATTTTAATTTATACAGGTCCCTCTAATTGAATAAAAGAAAGTACAATTTTATGTTAAAGTTCCTTTTTGCTTTTTCTGTATTTGTTTAAAAAGAAATTAGATTTTGGTCTTCTTAAACTTACATTATCAACTTTTAAGCTCGACATACTGTAGACACATAATATTTAACGGTTACTGTTACAATGAATACCTAGGTACCAAAGGTTAATAAACATTTTTAACCACTGTTATTCTGTCTCATGAATGTTTGTTATTAGTGAAAAGTATATGCCCAAAAAGCAGTTATAAAAATTTTCACTTTCTAATGTACAACCACAACCTAAGGATAAGATTAAACTCATTTACACTATCTTGCCCTTCTCTTATTACAAAATTGGTGATAAGTACATGAAACTATCATACAATGTTTGAAACTTATTTTAAAAAATCGTGTTTTTATTTATTTACTAAGATTTTTGGTAAAAATACAAAACTCCCAAAAATATCGACCATTTAAATAGAAGGCTGTAAAGTGGCGCCATCTATTCTTTCCATATTATATCAGATGATATAAAATCAATATTACACAATAATTTTAAATATTCTATGGTAGTATCGTTTAATAACCAACAATTTTGTGCAAAAATAAAAAAAACAGTGAATGCTTGAATTTGACATTTGATGATTTCAACTTTATAGATAGTAACAAAGAATTATGGAAGTCCGGCTCTGACCTACTATTTATTGCGCAAACTCCGCGGGGCCAATCCCCCGATTCCCGCTGCCCTGCACGCCTGGACAATTTTGTTCTACAGTATTGGGCTTCCATACACCTTTAAACTTCCTTGGTAATATGTCGTTGCAAAAACAAAAAAAAAAAAAACGTAAAATAAGATGGCGTAAAAAAATATACAGGGTTGTATTTAACATTTTGCGAAAAAGTGACTTCAAATATTTGAAATAACGGGGGAATTAAAAATCTGTTGCTAAAATTGCAAAAACAGTTGGAGCTAGTTATTGCTTATCAACTTAACAAGAGAAGGCTAACCTTTATTAACTAAATTTATTTTTTGATTTTCTTTTGTTGTTTAGGTCACTGTCAAAATAAATGCATATTTCAAATAATGGTCCGTAGCTCCTAAACAGAAATGTCCCATTATAAGATATCGTTGAAAAGAGAATTTAACGTGGAATAAGATTTTTTAAAAAATATACAGGGTTGTATTTAAAATAAGAAAGTTGAAACTACTTCCGGTTAAACCGGTAGTGATAACATATCACTTTAGTAAGTATGTCCAAATTTCAAACCATATCTTGAAAACTAAAGGAATGGCAGCGTGTACCCTATCCTCGTGGTCACCCGGTATAAAATCTATAATTAAAAAATATATTTATAAATAATTTTTAAACATATAAGTTTTTTTACTAGCAACATTGACAATAGTATATTACGTATCGAGAACAGTGATGGCCATTAAATCTTGGGCAAAAATCTGTTAAATTTTGACTTTTTTGCCAATTTTTGTAAATCGCTCTTTTTTACCTTGTTATACTTTAAATTACTTAAATAAAGCAAAAGGTAAAAGAAAATATTTATATTTTATATAAACTAACAAATTAATAAACTAATTAACAATTTACCAAATTAAAACAAACTTAAATATCCTTTCAAGCAAATTTAATATTTTTTGTTTGAAAGGCCCATGTCAAGTTTTATTTGCTATTAACCTTATTTAAATATTACACTTTAAATTAACTAAAAAATCTACTTCCGAAAAAGTGAGAGGGCCCTGCGAAGTCGTCAAAAAAATGGACAGCTCCTCCCCAGACGTAAAATAAGAAAGAAATATAAAATTTAAAAAGAGATCGGGTTTTTAAATTAAATAAATTTAAAAATTTAAATATTTATATTTTTAAAAACAAAAGGGGGCATTTAATAAATGCCGATATTTCGAGAGTTTTTAAAAAAATTTTTAAAAGATGTCCCTATAAACGGTTTAAAATCCCTTTTTTTTTCAAGATACAGGGGTCAAATTTCTATTTTTTTTTTTTTTTTTTCTCATTTTAAAATAAGGGTTTTTGAACGAAAATTTCCCTCTTTTTTTGAAAAAATTTTAAATTTGCCTAATTTAGCTTACTTGAGGGGGCGCACCTAAGAATTTTACTTTCAAAAGCTTTTGACTCTTGTACAACCTTTATTTATATTTTTGGTAAAAAAAATGAATTTCAAGTCATTTTTTCGCGAAAAAAATTTTCCCAAAAATTTTAGTTTAAAATAACGATGCATAATTGCGAGTAATAAATTAAAACCCCTGACAATGACGGTTTTATCGAGGCTAGTCAATGCGTTTTTTTGGTTGCGTAAAAGTTCAAACATAATATAATTTTGACGTACAGTTAAGTAGTAGGTAATCAATATTTTTAATTAAATTTTACCCAAGCTGGTATGTGACATGCATTTTACATACGGATTGTAATGAATAGAGTTGTATCAGAAACATTTCCAATGCATAGTTCCCAACTTTAAAAAATTTTTTAAGAGTCCACGGTCGGTTAAAGAGAAACAGGAACGTTTTAAAAAACTACACCTATCGGGGCAGTTTTAAAGAAGAACTCATTTTCGAAGATGCAGTCGTTAATATGGAGAAGAACAGCCGGGAAAAGAGCAAGGAAAGAGCGTTTAGTTAAAAATTTCTCATTTCCTGGATGGAAAATTTTAGGGACAATTTGTTATATCCCTATATGTTTAAAAAATATAGGCACTGCTACCTTCGGTTTTCCCACATATAATAAACTTCTGTAGTTTGGCTCCCAAAGCTTTTTTCAAAACCGTTTGTTTAAAAAACTTATCCTGTTTTCGACGAAGCTTTCTACTTAAAGCTACGAAAATTTTATAACAATCATATGGTCAAATGAAAACCCACATGCAATACAGAAAAACATTTTTTTAAAAAAGTTTTCGTTAAGCGGGGGGAAGGGAAATTGAGATAATTTTATGGGGCAAATTTTTTAGGGGAAAAAAATTGGGGGAAAATTCGTCGTTTTTTTGAGGGTTTGCCTATTTTTTTGAAAAATTTCCCCCTTTGACTACGGAATGAGATGGGTTTATGACGGGAATAGGGGGGGGCCCTTAAAGGATTCCCAGGTCGCCAAACCAATAGTTTAGAATTTTTTGGGGACACTAAAAATCATTTCCAAAACCCATTCAAAATGAAAAAATGAGGAATAGGTCAGTCATGAAAAGAAGTCAAAAGTACCCGGAATTTTCAAGGTTAGTGAATAATGAGGGAAGTTTGGGATCCCCAAGGGCCGGAGGGGGGCATTTAATATTTATTGTGATTTTGATCTTTTTCACCCCATTTTTATTTTAGGTTTTCTGCTTTTTTTAAACCATGGACCCCCCCCGGGAATCTAATAAAGTACCTTTTTCGCGAAAAATGAATTAAAATTTTTTCTTTTCCCAAAAAATAAAAATAAGGGGGTTACAAAAAGTCAGAGCCTCGAAAGGAGAATATACATGCAGATATTCCTACAAGAAGAGCTAAATTAAGAACAAACCAAATTTCTCATGTAAAAAAACCCCCAAGTCCCTTTTTCTTCCAAAAACGGCATTATTTGAAAATTACAAAAAAAACAAAAAAAAAAATTTAAATTTTTGACACCCGACTTGAAAACGAAGACTTAGCCCACACGTTCATAAAAAAACTTTTTCTAAATTACTCATTGAAAAATCGGACACTTAGAAATAACATGTATACTAGGGGTAAAAAAAGGGATTTATCCATAGCACATAAAGTATAAATAAATAAAAAAATGATTTAAAAAAAAGATAGATAAAGAGATGGAATATTAAAAACTAAGAAATACAGGGGCCCTAAAAAAAGGATTTGCCTTTTAAATTTCTGGAAAAAAAAACATATAAGCCTTTTATTTTTTTAAAAAAAACAATTTGGTTTTTTAGGATGATATTTTTTGTTATTTAAATCCCAAATTTTTAAATTTTAACTACAATATTTCCGGTTTAATTTGAATTTGCATGAATTGAATTTTTTTAAAGGGAACCGAAATTTTTAAATTTTGAATTTCACAAAATTACGTTTTAAAACCCTGAATATTCAAAAAAATGGCGATTAAAAATGTCCAAACGACCGCACTTTTGCAGTTATAAGAAAACAAATGAATATCATAAAATTTGTAATATGTTTTTGAACTCTTCTTGGAGACTCTGCTCAGGTCATACCACAATCCCTAACTAAATTTAGTAAAGAAAGTAGCAGTCTTCCGCCAAAACTGTTTATTTCATCTGTACCGACATCAGAAGGCGCCACTGACGAAATTATACCCAACTAAACTCTTGGAATTTCCAGTTTTTCGTATTTCGCAATCGAGTAATCGATCCGTAACGGCGGTACTTTTGTTCGTACGTTGTTGGCTTCGCATCTTGTATACTTGTGTTTTTTATATAAGATTTTGATAATTTTTTTTCAAAGCAATGGTGAATTTAGTTTCATTATTTTTTTTTTCTAATGAACTTTTGGGGTGACACCAGCATCCGCCCCAGATCTTGTTGTGTGCCGTTGCCCAACAAAACAAGAAAAAGGGGCATCGTTTTCCCCAAACGCTAACCCGAAGTTTTTAAGGCTTGGACCCAAAAAAATAAAGCCTCCAAACTATGAAATGTTATCCGTGGAAAAAAATTTACCATAAATATGTTGTCTGTGAAGATCATTTTATTCCTAAAGATCTAGTGCCTGGTCAGAAGAGGCCCCAAAGTTTCAGCAGTTCCTTCCCTACACATATCAGGTAAAAATACTTTAGTGTTAACGATGTTAGTTTAGTATGTTAGAGTAAAAAGCTTCAATTAAGCCGGTTTTACATAGCAGGTTTTGGTCTCAATTTATGATATACAGTGTGTCTATGTAAGTTGGATGCATATGGGAATCTACAAAAATAAGTTATTCTTTATAAAAAAGTTTTGCATGGTCCAAAACCCTAAATGCAACCATTAGATTATAAAATTTATCAGTGGTATACAAAAGGGTTTTCCAAAAGTTTTTACTCAATTTTATAAATTCACTTGACTTTTGACGTAATGAAAATTTTAAAAAATAAAGAAAATATGTTTAGAAAAACATTCAAATTTTCAACATTGTTTATTTAGGTACATAAAAACATTTTTGATATTATTCCTGTGATTATGTTGAAAATATAAGTTTCACATATTAATTCATATAATTAATCATTATTATTTACAATTAGAGAAACTGTTGAAAAAATGTTTTTAATATAAACAAATAATGTTGAATTTTTGAAAATTATTTCTAATATCTTTTCTTTATAATAGTTTTCGGTATTGTCAAAAGTAAGGGTCACTTTGCAGAAAAAAACATTTTTTAACAAGACTCATAAATCACTGATATATTTTGACATCTTGTGGTTCCATTCAGGTTTTGGAATATGTAGAACTTTTTATAAAGGAAAACTTTTTTCATAACCTTGGTAATAAAAAAGTTTTCCATATGCCACCAACTTACGTAGACACACTGTATAAATTGTAAAATTTCAGGAGGTTACTCATGTTTCCCATAATAAAAATAATCTAAAAGGCAGAGAAAAAAGGTATATATAATTTTATGTTGAAATTTGAAATTGAACAATTTATTCATCAAAAACTTGAATTTAAAACTGGTTTCGGTTTTAGGATAAAAAATTGTAGAAAGTACATAATATCATAATTTATGGCATAAAAAGTATGTTAAAGTATTAAGTTTATAAGATTTTAACTCCTCATTAATAACTTTGAACTTTGTAGGATTTGATGATGAACTTCCACCAGTTTCACGTTCTTCTAATGATGTGTGTTACAACCTAGTGATGCCACAAGGAGAAAAATATTAGAAGGTAAAGTTATTTATTTCATTAAGATTGTGTAATTTTAATTCAGATCATTAATAAAAAAATTATGGGGTTGGGTATCTAAATAGTATTATATAAGTTTTGTTATTGTTGCAATTTTCTTAACTTCTATTTGTTATTTTAAAGACGGAAAAAAAATTTAAATTTTTTTTTTTTAATTGTAATCCTAAAATAAATGTCCATGGTACGTCAATAGAAAAAAAGAATTAATACTTTTTTTTGTATTTTAATAATAGCCTTAAATGTTTAAAAATTTTTTCGCGAAAGTTTATTTTTAATTTTAATATCATATTTAGTTCTTTTAAACTTTTTTTTATTATACTTTTTAAAAAAGTTTTTACCTGTGTGTAAATTTTAAGTCCTTACATTGTTTGGCATGTAAGTAAAATAAGTAATTGCTTTACAATATAACATTTTTTGATTTTCAGAATTACACTTGGAAAATATTTTCACCCCAGGTTGCAGCCGAGCAAATATATTACCTATGGATTTTAAGCCTCTTGACAAAGCAGATATTGACATGCAATTGCCAGGAAAATCACAGGAAAATGTTTTGTTGAGTTATCCCAAAGTTCTTCATCAATAGCAGAGTCTTGTAGAAGAACTCCACAAAAATATTGGCATTGACACAGGGAAAGTTGAAAAAAGGTAATGTATGTTTTTTATTTATTCAAATTATCTGACAAAGTTTTCCCTCTTTAACCATTAACAAAGAGCTTAACAAGATACAAATATAAAATACCTACAATAACATTTATTTGTGTTTTTTAGGCTTTTGGGAAAAAAAGGGGTTTTCCCTACTGAAACAAGTTAATGTTTCCCGTGAAAAAGATTTAACACTTAAAGCTAAACAGTTTCACAAGCTTTGAAAAAATGGAGGACAACCCTACCCCAAAAAAGCAAAGAAAAGTATAATATAAACTTTTTTAGTTTAAGAGTTATTAAAAAAAAAGAAATTTTTACATTTAGTTTTATTGGGGTTAACCTATAAGTTAAATATTCTCACAATTCCAGAATTTTTGGATGACCTTATGATATAATTACAGTCAGTTTTTTTCTTTGTGATCCACCAGTCTGTAAATTTTTAAAAAGCCTCACCTTATGTACAATATTATTTCTTGTTTGATGTGAAAATATTGTCTTTTTCTTTTTTTTAGACTTTCTAAGGTCAATAAGAAACTTGGAAGTGTTTATTTTATAAAAATTTTTTCGTTTTAAGATTTAGCAAACAGTTTTAATCATCATTACATTTTCATCTTTGGTAACTAAAGTTTTGATGGTTAAATCTTAGCGTTAAACCTTAAATCAATTCATTTACATAAGCGCATTCTAATATAAATATCTAAACACCGATTTTAGGGTGACTTTCACTCAAGAAAATATTAAAAACTAAATCCAAATTTAAAAAACTATTACAGCGAAGCCTAGATTTAAGTGTTGGCTTTCATATAGTTTTAAAAATTATCGATAATTTATACCTTTTTTAAAAGAAACACATTATGCTCCCAACCCCATATTGGATCCAATTATCGCGGCGCGGTGGACTCTTAACCCAAAGTGCTGCAAAAATTGGCTTTCCCAATAATGTTTCCCTTTAAAATTTTAGGGGCGCTGTGTATTGAGCATTTGATTTAAATTAGGGATATCTTTTTAAAGTATCTTTATTTATAAAAACATTTAAAACTAAAGATAATAAATTTTTAGATATGGACTTTTTGATTTCCCATATAACTGCATAATATCTGGTCATCCGGTCGTTAGAAAGGGCCTGTAGAATTCGAATCACTTATGCCTGCAACCTAGTCAAAAACGCCACCCTTTAGGGATTTATATTTTTAAAAAAAATTTAAATGGTGCCATAAAAAAAGTTGTTAATAAAAATTTAATAAATTGTATAAAACATAGGATGTTTTAATTAAAAATGCATATTCTGCTAATCCACTATTCAAAAACACTCTGTTTTAAAATTGTTTTTTCTATAAATCTCCATTCATTATTCATTTATTAATCAGCTTGTATTTAATGATGTCCCATATTATCCAAATATCCAAATTTTTTCTTTAATTTCCAATAAAAACAAACTGACTTTTTTTCTGCTCACAAAAATGCGAATATACAAGAAAAAAAAAAAACCCCCTAAACGACCAGAAATCTCGTATTTTCACCATTTCTTTGCCAGTTAAATCAACATTGCGTGATTTATCGCTAGGCCTGCCACCAAATTCGAAAAAACACTTTAACGTTTGCGCTTTCAATTAGGACGAATCGGCATTTTTTTGGAATTTTCAATATAAATCTTCTAAAGCCGTTTTTAAAAGTTGAAATTGTTAGAAAATGGTAAATTCTTAAATATTAAAGGCAAAGAAGCTACTGTTACATTATATATATATATATATATATATATATATATATATATATATATATATATATATATATATATATATATATATATATATATATATATATATATATATATATATATATATATATATATATATATATATATATATATATATATATATATATATATAAACCTATAATATTATAATATTATCTAACACAAAAAGTTTACAAATATATATCTGTATCTCAGAGCAAAACATACAAATACACATATAAATATGACTTACAATTAGTAATGATAGCTGATTTTCAAAATCTATAAAAGTTTAAGAATAAGAGTGAATACGATAATAAATGATTTTTTGCATAAAACGGGTTAACACGGTTTTGCTTTGAGGCACAGGTTGCATTAGACAGAAATATTTATCAGAGTTCTTCAGGTCACTAATATGCCATATGTTGAAAACTCCCCATTTGTCTTGTATATTTAAAGTCACGGAAAAACCTTTTTTTAAAGCAATCTCCTAATGACTATATTCAATATATGCGAAATAGTAGGGTTATAGGCAAGCGATGTGACGATTGCCAAACGAGGCCGCAGTCCGAGTTTGGCAACACATCGAGTGCCTAAAACACTGATTTCGCAGCTTGTATCGAACAAGATTCTAGGTAAAATTTTTGTGTTATTAACTTTATTTTAAAAAGTTTATTTATAATCGCCATAATATTTAAATTACCATAAACAAGCTTATTGCTAAGCATTTGTTGTTAAGTACAAAATTCAAACTTTGTAGAATGTCAAGATGTGACAGTTAAAGTGGTAAAATTATTAATTTCATATTTTTAAAGCCAAATATGTATGATTACGACAATAATTCTAACCAATCTAAAAACTCCAATATAAAAAAATGAAGCAGAAGCTGCTGTATTAGAAAACTTCCGAAAAATTTAATGTTTGGTGCGCAAACAAAAAAGTGAATATTTCAAAAAAAGTTATTTTGGCCTACTTGTCCCAGCTATCTTTAAAATATGTATTTATACATTAAGGCTCGCCAAAACTTATCTCAATAAAAATGTGGACATTAGTAAATATACCAATGATATTGCATTTCTTGAGAGAAAATCAAGTAGTTATAAACCGAGAAAGTCCAATATATTTTCCAAAGAAGAGGTTGAAAAGTTCCTGAAACAAGCTGACGACAAAAATTATTTAAAAGGCACTTTTAATTGTTGAAATTTTTGTAACCTGTGAAAGAGAAAAGTTGTGGTTAGAGAGTTGACTTATTTACAGATAAGGACACTGAAGATGGTACGTTGTTTATTAAAATCACCATTTTTAATACATAAACCAATGTTTTAAGAATATTTACAATACCAGAAAAAAATAAAAAAAGAAGTTAGTTTTTTGGACCTTTTTCGTAAACGTGTTAGCCTACGTCCATCTAGTATCGATCACGATCGATTTTGTATGGAGTATAGAAATTTTAAATGCACTACACAACCAGTGGGTATAAATACTATTGGTTTAATACCTAAAAAGATTGCCGAATTTCTTGGACTTCTTAATGCAAACGCCTACACTGGGCACTGCTTTAGAAGGTGTTCTTCGAGCTTCCTTGCGGATTCAGGAGCCAACATATCGATGCTGAAAAGACAGGGAGGTTGGCGTTCAGCTTCCGTGGCAGAAGGCTATGTAGAAAATTCGATTAAAAACGAGCTGATAACAGCAAGAAAAATCTTGAGGAAGAAGAATAATTACGCTGTCGTTAGTACTACCCCATTTCTTCTACTAGTAATTCCCGCATGCAAGTATTATCTTCCTAACATAATGAAGAACCAACTATATATGCGACCCATGAACAATTTAAGTATTATTGTTATTGTATATAATAAATAATTTAAAATTTAGTATATTTTGAAATATTTTACTTTTACGTACGCTTGCGTAAAAGTAACTTTTAAAGACTTTTTTTCCGACATCAGAATGACGATTAAAAAGGTATTATTTCAATACGATTTTACGAAAAGGTATTTTTTCAGTTTAAAAGCTTTCTTGCGTAAATTTTAATTGCTCTATTTTTTTTTGCATCCAATTTTATTGAAAAAGGTTAAGCCTTTTTTTACAGTTTGAAAGATTTCTTGCGTAAATTTTTCTGCTGCAATTTTTTTTATCTGCGTACGCGCAATTTTTGGTTTTTAGAAATTACTGCAATGTTTCTTTCATGAAATTCTAAAATATTTCGATATCATACAATTAACTTAACCTAGAAGAACGGCAAGTGTCGGTTAAAAAATATACAGTATTGGCCAAAAGTAGATGAACACACCATAAAAAATATTTTTTTTGCATTATTTTCCTAGAACTAAACTTTTTCTTATAAATACTTAACTATGATATTTGTGCACATTTAAGTAAATAAAACAAGCTCTTTTGTTCTTTTCTTCTTTATTTAATTTACCAGTAAAAAATATTTAAAAAATTGTCAGTTGGACAAAAGTAGATGAACTAAATGATATTCTAAAAGTTCCTAACTTAAAAAAAAATAGAAGTAGGTAACACATGTATAAAGTTAAGCTAATATTTTGTATAATAACCCTTATTACGAATCATCACTTCTTGGCATTGTTTTGGCATAGACTAAAGAAGTCTTTCGATTATTGCAGGGTTCATATTTTCCAAGCTTCGCTCAAACCAAGAAACAAATCTTCTTTATTTTTATAGGTTTTTGTCCCTATTTGTTGATTTAGTATTTCCCACAAATTTTCGATGGGTTTAGGTCTGGCGATTGAGATGGCCACTCTAAAACGGGGTCCATTTCATCTTCTAAGAATCGTTTTACCAACTGTGATGCATGTTTTGGGTCGTTATCATGCTGGAAATAGAATAAATAACGGCATCTTTTCTTCCAGATAAGGTGTCAAAACATTTTGTAAGATGTCTTCGTACATAAACCTATCCATTAAGTCATCTATCGTATACAGTAGACCCATTCCAAATCCGGAAAAACACCCCCAGACCATAACTGACCCTTCACCATGTTTCACTGTTGGCCGAGTGAATTTTGGCAACAAACGAGTATTGCGGGGACGCCTAAGTTGCTAAATCCCATCCGAAGAAAATAAATTAAATTTGGATTCGTCCGAGGATTCGTCACTAAAGCAGACTCGTTTCCATTGTTCCAAAGTCCAATCCTTATGTTTCTTGGCAAACGATAATCTGGCCTTCACATTTTTTTTTTTGGAAACCAGAGGTTTTTTCGCCGCTCTTCTTGAAAACAGTTTCATATCTACTAATTTACGCCGAATCGTCCTTGCGCTTACTGACTGATAACCAATTTCCTCAATTTTGCCTTTTATTTTGATGGACGACAAAAACGGATTTTCCTGTGAAATTCTTTTAATCGTTTTTTGTAACTTGGAATCAACTTTTTTGGGGCGACCAGATTTGGGTTTGGCTATAACATTTCCTCTGTCACGAAATATTTTTAAAATGTAATGCACAGCTGATCTCCCCATTTGAAATTGTTTTGCAATTTCAGATTGCTGCACTCCTGTTTGGTAAGCATTTATTACACGCTGCTGCAGATCTTCGGAAAACTTGATACTGCGTGGCATAGTAGAAAAAAAGATAAACAACTATTTAATTTCGAAGCCGATACTGAAAGCAACTCACAAGAAAAACTGTCTTAGTTAACGTGTTTTGTTCATCTACTGTTGGCCAGTCAAAAAACGCAAAAAAATGAATTTGTGATTTTATCTTTTTGTCGTTTGCAAAAACCAAATATTTTATTTTATCTTTAACATACCAAGACCCAGCATATTTAAATACACAGAAGAAATTTACTGTTTGAAACAAAGAAAATATTAAAATTCCATTTTTGTTAGAGTTATAGTTTTGTTCATCTACTTTTGGCCAATACTGTATATAAATAATAATTGAAAAATTAATTTGTGCATTTATTTTATACTTGAGAATTTTACAAAATAATTAAACAAGTTGATTACAAATTTCAAATAGTTGGTCAACGTTATTGTCAAAACAAATTTAATTCAAATTAATATCATATTTTTTTCTGTGATTTGTAAATTTGGGTTTTATTGCAGATGCAATTTTCCTGTTATATACTCTTCAAAAACATATCGGACGCGTATTTGGATAAATCCTAATCGTTTTACTTTCAATTAGTACGGGCCGACCGACGTTTTCCGGAATTTTCAATATAAATTTTCCGATCGCCTGTTCAAGTATGGAAAGTGTTAGAAAACATGACACCAGGGACAGCTTCAATTTGTTTTAGGAAATTTGGACAAAATGCACACTTTTTTATAAAGGGTTTTCCGAATTAAATAGATTAAAAATACATAAAATAAATAATTCTAAAATTAAAAATTACTCAGGCATTATTCTTAAACTATTTATGTCTTAATTAATTTAAAACATAAAACCCTGCTACTGGTAAGTATCTCGAGTCTCTATTAAATAAAAAAATGGATTTTTGTAAATAAAGATCAACATTAGACCACATGGTGGCATTCGAAATTGACCGTCAATATGGATTTCAAAAAAATAAACACACTGCTGAAGTTTTTTTTATATCTAACTAAAACATTTGACAGAATCCATAGATCCTCCATATTAAAACAAATGTTAGAATTGAATATTACTGGCAACCTTTTTCATTTCATAAAATCATTTCTTTCAGATAAATCATTCAATGTTAGAATAAATAACTACTACTCAACTATTAATACCCAAACAAATGAAGTACCTACCACAAGGATCTACCAACAGTCCAACATTAATCTTGATAGCCATAAACAATATCAAGAAACATATACCACCGCAAATGACAATGAAAATATTTGCAGACGATATTCTTATACAGAAGATTGTAAAGTGAGTAAAAGGTTACTACAAAAATCTACAATTTCACAATGAATAAATGGTATAGGTATGAAATTTTCACCCACAAAATCATCTACGGTATATTTTTGTAGATTTAAAAAATGCCCAAAAATCTCAACTATCCCCATAGATCACGTAACAATTGCGAATCAAAGATACTACAAATTTCTTGAAATATATTTTAATGGAGCATTTCGAACAAGCCCCATTATTAGTATCTATTGCAAATCTGAAAGTAAATCTTTAGATGAACGTAGAGAACTTCTTATGCAATATGCAGACAGCCTAAGATTTAAAAGAACATGTATCACACTATAAATACTTTTTTCTGCCTAACATATATTTAAATTAGAGAACAATACATCTACTAATATTAAATATAAAAACGTCATGGAAAGACTTTCCATAACATATCCAACTTATACAGTAGATAAATATCAATTTTCACCTTGAAATATTTTTACGTTTACATTTGACTACAATTTGCTACAGTATGCAAAGAACGATTATAATAACGACAGTATTAAAATACTTTTTATAGATCTAATTCAAATAAAATACAATAAACATAAAAAAATTTATAGAAACGGATCTAAATTGACAACAACGTTGGATCGGCTATATTTTCCGAATGGGAAGAAATATCATAAATCAACAGGAATTTTAAGAGCAGAATTAATCGCAATCAATCAAGCAATAAACTTTATCCTCAAGCAAAACGATAAAAACTACAATAACGCTACTGATTCACTCATGGCAATCGAATTAATACTCTACACATCCCCTTTTAAGATACAGATTCCAGAAAGAAACCAACTGGTGTCTACGCTAGTTTGGGACACAACAACATAAAAAGTCAGGTTGGCGGCAACATCCTGAACGAGAAAACAGACAAGATGATTTCCCAAACTCCTTCAACAAGGAAAAAAATTCCAGATCGAAGAGGGTGGCAACAACCCAATTTCCCCGGCACGGTAGGATACATCATCTGGTATACGGATGGTTCGAAAACCGAGCAGGGAACTGGAGCGGACGTGTACAGTGAAATAAAAAATTTACAATATTCATTTTACTAGGAACACACAGTTATGGAATTTCAAAAGAAAATATATACTTTACTACACTTCGCAAAAGAAAATAACAGGAGTGCTTATAAAAACAAGCGGATCTGCATAATAACAGACAGCCAAGCGTCACTGGGGGCACTAGTATCAGTCACAAAAGACGACAGGCATTGTTTGGGCAACCAGAAATGAGCCCACAGGAATATATCAATCAACCAGTCTCAGGATTATATAGACTTCTAGAAGGGGCAAGACTAATAGGAGGATTGGTATAAAATATAATGGAAGATTAGGCACAAAAAACCCAAGAGGCTGCGCTGCCTCTGGTAGTGAATCAAGACGGCTCCCTGGGAAGAAGATAAAGAAGATACAGATTCACAACAAACTGAAAATTAGATACATAAAGAACAAAAAGGTCATTGAGCATAGGAACTGAGAACTGTTACAGGCTTAGTATCTGGGCACTGGTATACTAAGAGATACCTGTTCAGGCTGGGTCTGGCATCAGATAGAATCGGTAGATGGTGCAGTAATGATAGTAAGATATCTGTTCACGTGTCTAAAGAAAGCAGGGGTCTAGAGAATACCCAAGGAATCATATCTGAACCCAACAAGATTGAATCAGGATCAGTGAACTTGAGGCTATCCCCCTCTTACTGGGATCTGCCCCGGCTGAGTGCGCAGTAAAGTCTTTTAAAAAAGGATATTTTAATAAATAATTATACTTGTAATTAACTATACCATTATTTAACATTTTGATCTACATGCAGCACGGAACAATACCCTTAAAACGTCTATGTAATACATACAGTGCGCGCGTTAGACTGAAAATTGGTCAGGCGCACTTGAGGTAGAAGGCAAAAATTAAAAATTCTCTATAAAAATGGACTATAGGTATTGGAAATAAAAAATACTTCCCTCAAACTTGGTAAGTGAATTCAATTTGGCGTAACTAACAGCTTCTTTATTTTCGAAAATTCTGAGAGTTAGAGCGTTTCTGGTGTTCCATGCGTCAAATATGTTTAGGACGTAGCTCAGGGCAAAAGACCCTTGAGTTTGTAGGCCAGTATAAAAATAACAGTTTACTCCTATATTTATCTAGTCGTTGTTTTATAAATCACATAACCTAATGAATTTGACATGTTGAAGGTGAGGGTCTTCTTCTTCTTCTTCTTCTTCTCCTTCTTCTTCTTTCCTGGAAGCCGTCTTGATTCACTACCGGAGACAGCGCAGGCTTTTTGTACCTAATCTCCCATTATCTTTTATACCAATCCTCCCATTAGTCAACTTTTCTTTCACAAGTCTGTATAACTCCGAGACTGGTTGGTTGATATATTCCTGTGGGCTCATTTTTGGTTGCCCAAATAATGCCTGTCTTTTGTGATTCAATGCTTCACATTTTCACAGGATATGGTAGGCTGTTTCTTTCCCCTCGTCGCAGATTCTGCAACTTGGGTCCCCAATGTATGAGCCTATCTTGTGTAGGTGTCTTCTTAGGCTATGCAACCCTAACGTTATGTGAAGTCTTTGCCTACTTTGTCTGAGTAGTTCTTTCTTCGTTTTTTTGGATGGGCTCCTTATAAAGATTTTTCCATGTCTAATTATACTGAGGTTTCCCCAGTATTCCTCGTGTTTGTTTCGAATCCATTCCCTGGTTTGCCCTCGTGCTGTAGATTTGGTCACTACAAGGGCAGGTTCGGGTCCAAAGTATGGTGTGGATGATCCCTGTCTCCCTAGCTCATCCGCTTTTTCGTTGCCTTCTATTCCCGAATGTCCTGGTACCCACAAGAGAGTTTCTCTGTTGCGTTCTCCCAAGACTTCTAGTTCTTTTTGGCATTCCCATGTCAGCTTGGACGTTAGCTTGGGGTTCCGGGGATCCGCTTATTTTTATAAGCCCTAAGGTGAGGGTCTTACTAAATGCCCCAATATTTTTGTAGGTCAATATACTTTCTGATCCTTACATTATAAAATCCTATAAGTAAAAAAAGTTTATTATTTAATTACCTATACCAATGATCGATAAACAACTACATTTTTGCCTATACGTAGTTAAATTCACATGCTTAAACCATCTTACATCAAAAACGCCCCAATTCACAGAATTTTCGAATATAAAATAGTTGTAAAATACTCTAAAATTTATCCATTCATGAAGTTTCAGAGGAGATTCTTTATTTTAAAATTTAAAGTCGTGATCGATACCTACTACTTTATTGGATTATCATAATTATTTCGTAAGTACTACAGTCCGTGTTTTTCTATACAATCACCTACAAACTCTCATTAAAACCACGCGTTAAACATTTTTTTAAATAGTCTGTGACCCGCAAAAAAAGTGCACTTTAATGTCAAGCACTATCCAGCGAGCGTATAACCCAGGACATTAATGATTCATTGGTCCCGATTGCATAGCTTTAGCATTTTTACGAGGTGTGAAAAGGTCCTAGCGCCCCGAGGTTATTAAAAGGCATCCGAGAATAGTTCTACGTTAATTTGAGTTCAGGGGCGTGCGAATCGCACACCTTTAATTAAAAACCGAGTTAAAAACGATTTCGTGTTTCCCAAAGTACAGCAATTAAAACTCCCTCGCAATAAAATCGAAACATGGCGTGTGTCTGTTAAAGTAAATAAGATTTTTTTAGAAACTGTTTTGAATATTATTTTTTATGATCAACCCATCAAAAAAAAAAATGTCTTAGTTTGAAAAACTTTTAGTTTCAATTAAAACTTTTAGCCAAGTGTTAATGCATACTGAGTGACCAAGAACAGTAAACTAGTAATGGGATAATTCGAATTAAAAATAATTGATAATCCGATTATTGAAGTAATCGCTATCATGCGATTGTTCAGATTTAATTTGAATTACGAAAAATAACCTGATCCCACAGATTTGATTACGCGTCGCGAAAAAAAAATAGTAACATGTAATAACGAATAAGATTTAATATTTTAATAGTAAAGTATATATGTGACGAATAAGATTTAATATTTTAATAGTAAAGTATATATTTATGTAAATAGAGAGGACAAATTAATTATAAAAAAGGTTATTTTTTACTTACCGGGCTCACGGCCGATTTTATTAAAATTTTGTATCCAGGGGTTTTTGGGGCGCTTATCACAAATCTGAAGTCATATTTTGTCGGACTCTGTTAGTTTTTGAGTTATAACGCCCCACTCAAACCTAACCTCACATCTGCACAAACTCCTAAAATTCCTCCTTCTTAAAACTGATTACACACAAAATGGAAGATTTTATGGTAATATACTTATTATTTTATCCCATAAATTTAATTTTACCTTAATTTTACCCAAAAAATATTGTTTTTACTTTTATAAATGTCAACAAAATTGTCTAGGTATTTTAGACAATTTTATGTTGGTACACCAGGGACCCGCAAAACAATTAAATGCGCTTAATTTTTAAATTTAAATCGCGAAAAATAAAAATAATTTAAATTTATAAAGTAGGCCATTCAATTGTTTCGCGGGTCCCTGGCGTACCAACATAAAACAGTCTAAAATATCTAGACAATTTTGCTGCCATTAATAAAAGTAAAAATAAGATTTTTGGGAAGTGCTTGTTGTTCTTTTTTTATTAAAAATATTTGTTAAATGAAGGTGAAATTAAATTTATCTTATAAAATAATAAGTGTATTTCGATAAAATCTTCCATTTTGGGTGTAATCAGTTTTAAGAAGGAGGAATTTTAGGAAAGTTTTGCTGGTTAGGTTCGAGTGGGGCGTTATAACTTAAAAACCAGCACAGTACGAAAAAATTTGACTTCAGATTAGTGATCAGCGTTCCAAAAATCCCCGGTATACCGGCCGTGGGCCGGTAAGTAAAAAATTACCATAAAAAATTATGGCAAATGAAAAATTTACTTACAAAAATAATAATAATAATAATATATATTATACAGTGTCAAAAAAGTTCAGAATCCCCGTTGACGAATTATTAAGGGGATCCCGGACTTTTATGACAAACTGTATATAATATTTAGTCTTTGTGTTTAGTTACATAGGAATCGAGTTACATATAAATTCAGAAATCAATAATTTAAAATTCAAACGAGTAAAAAATAAAATAATTATATATAATTCAAATTATCAATTAATCCGATTATTGAAATCATTTATAATTCAATAATTCGATTCTTAAAATAATCCGATTATGCCCATCACTACACTAAACATCCATTCATATACAGAGTGTTTTATTAATATGGCGAAAAAAATTAAAACGGTTTTCCTTACTTACAAATAAAAAAATCCTATAAACCTATGTCCGGAAATGCTTTGTTTCGTAGATACAGGGTATTAAAGTTTTATTTTTATTTTTTCTAAATAATTTTTTAAAATGTTTTTACAGATTTTCATTTAAATTTATTATTTAATTTCTTTAAAAAATATTTGGGCTACAACATAAAAGAACAGTTTGGCCATTTAAAATCTAATGTATATGTTTTTTTTATGTGTAACTAATGGAGAAATCTATATTTTTGCTTAAAAATTTAATTGAAGCAAGCATAAAAATGTTAAGACGCATCAAAAGTATAAGAACCGGGTAAGTAGCACCCCCTACAAGTGAGAGCATTAAACTTGAATCCACATGTCAAAAAACCCCTATATAACAATTTTGTTTCAAATATCGGCTAATTTTAAAAATTATTTAGAAAAAACAAAAATTAAAATCAAACTTTAATACCATGTATTTTTTCTTATTTTTAAGTATGGAAACCCGTCCTGAATTTTTCCCCATGATATTGAAACATCCTGTATAATATATTTGATTAATTATATGCTCCCATGTATAGCCAACAAAACAGCTAATAAGGTGTTAGCCAAATGGGATGATCATTAAGTTTGATGATGTGTTGAGAACTCCCGATTTATAATACATTTATTAAAACGTCTGGAAATTAATCTACCATATTGTTTAAACCGAAATGGTTTAAAAAATTGCAAGGACTTGTTATTTTCCAACCGGAAATTTTTGGTATTCTTTATTGAAATACAAATCCAAAAGGTCCTATGACTTTTCACGATAAAGTTAATATTTTTGGAAATATGAATTTTTAAAGGTTTGAAAAATCTTAAATTTGGGTACTTTTAACCGTTAAAAAATTGATAAGGCAAAGAATAAAATGTAATAAATAATAATGTTTAATTCTTTATACAATAGTTGGTAATATCCTTAATTAAGATATGAAAAAATAATAATGTTTATACCTGTTTGATTGTTTATAACGCGCGCTTACAAGTAAAATAAAGGTCTAATAAATTTTGTAAAATTGATTTCAGGAAAAAAAACTTATAAAAATAAATATTAAAAACATTGCTTTTTTTAAAAATTTCGATAAAGTTAATAGTTTTTAAGATAAATGATAAATAATGAATCAGGACACAGATATGCCGATACAGCGTATGAGTCAGAGAGACGGCGATACTTATGTATATACAGTGATGCGCAAAAGTCCGGAATAAAATTAATATCTTTTTAACCAGTAACTTAGGAAAAAAATGCTAAAACACGTCAATTGATTTTATATTGTACGCATTTTTTGGCAATAAAATGAAATATTTTTTTCAACCCCTTAGCTGCAACCCTCCCCAACTTTTTTTTTCAAATGCAAACCTATGTCGTGTATGGGCTCATTAAAAAGCTCGTAAAAAATGGAATCTGACCATACCCTATCTTTTTTTTAAACTTATGTGGTTACCAGGAAATGAGAAAAAACTCTTTTAAAAACAAAAAAGTTAGAAATACCTACTTAGTGCTATCTACGGGTGAATTAACGTAACAGATGCTGAAAATGCCCTCCACCCTCTACTTGGCAGGCTCCTAAGCGATGGTAAAACCCATCTACGAAATTCCGAATGGCCTCAGCTGGTATGTTATGTGATTCCACTCTAAATCTGTTTTTTAGATCTTCAATATTAGTCGGCCTATTTTGATAAACCTTGTCTTTCAGATATCCCCAAAAAAAATAATCTAATGGCGTTAAGTCTGGGGATCGTGGCGGCCATTCAATTGTACCACGTCGTCCAATCCAGCGTCCTGCAAATATTTCATGGAGATATTCTCTGACGTTAATACCAAAATGTGGGGAGCGCCGTCCTGTTGGAACCAAAGTGTTTCAGTGGGGATATCTGGATCTGCTTCATTGGGAAACATAACAGCTAAAGCAGGCACTAATTCAAAGCGTAAAAAGTCTAAGTAGCGTGCAGCTGTAAGGTTTCCCTCAAAAAATTATGGCCCTAATATTCTGTTGTTGATGATGTCTGCCCATACATTTACTTTCTGAGGACGCTGCTTATGAGCTTCGCATATCCAGTGTGGGTTTTCCTGACTCCAGAATCGATAATTGTGCCTGTTAACTATTCCATTTAAATAAAAATTAGCTTCGTCCGAAAAGAGTATGTTCAGTGGAAACCCGTTATTCCCGTCACATCGCCCCATTATTTCCTCACAAAATTGCAAACGCCTGTCATAATCATCTTCCAAGAGCTGTTGGACAAGATATACCTTATATGGGTGGTATTTTTCTGTTTTCAAAAACCTTCCAATCGTACGTCTAGACGCAGGATTGTTTTGGGCTAATGAAACCGTTGACAAATGTGGATCTTCCTGCAGAGATACGGCAATGTCCAATTTTTGATCTTCGTCTAAAACATGTGGCCGCCCACTTCTGGGCAAGTCCTTCACAGTACCATGTTCTTCAAATTTGTGTAAGATCTTACTAACAGTAGCCTGGGAAATGTGATTTTCCGGATATTTTGCATTAAATAAAGTACACACTTCACTTTGACTCCGCATTCTATCCCCACATCCCAACAATATCAAGACTTCGATAAGCTGCCTCTCTGACAATACCATTTTTGTTTGGCAAATTAAAAAAGAACACTTTGAAGATACACAATTAATAAACTAAACAAATTTCAATTTTACCCAGAAATGCCTCAATTTTAAAACTGAGTCAAAAAAATTTTTCTTATCACTTATCAGGGCATTAAATTTGGTACAAAAAACTTAACAACCTTTTTCTCTTTTTGAAGTACACTGCTCAACAATTGCTTGGGATTATAATTAATTTTATGCGTAATTTTTTTCTGAAAAAATAAATTCCAAAGAATGTTGATGCTAGATTACGTTATCAGTTTTACACATATTCAATAAAATTTGTTGTGCTGCCTGCCCAGGCTGGTCTATTCTTATAATTTGTAAACTTTTAGACACTAGGTACTGATGATCTTTAGCAATTGTTGAGCAGTGTACATCATCAATGCTGAATGCCACTTTATTTGTTTATTTGCAACGTTAATTCACCCGCAGATAGCACTAAGTAGGTATTTCTAACGTTTTTGTTTTTAAAAGACTTTTTTCTCATTTTCTGGTAACCACATAAATTAAAAAAAAAAAAAGGGTATGGTTAGATTCCATTTTTTACGAGCTTTTCAATGAGCCCATACACGACATAGGTTTGCATTTAAAAAAAAACAGTTGGGAAGGGTTGCAGCTAAGGGGTTGAAAAAAAATATTTCATTTTATTGCCAAAAAATGCATACAATTTAAAATCAATTGACGTGTTTCAACGTTTTTTTCCTAAGTTACCGGTTAAAAAGATATTAATTTTATTCCGGACTTTTGCATCCTGTATATATATATATATATATATATATATATATATATATATATATATATATATATATATATATATATATATATATATCTTGGGTCAAAAGTACCCAAATTTACGATTGTTTAAACCTTTAAAAATTCATATCTTCAAAAATATTAACTCTATGGTAAAAAATCAGAGGACCTTTTTTACTTGTATTTTAATAAAGAATATTTAAAAAAATTGTCCGGTTAAAAAATAACAATTTCTGGCAATTGTCTAAACCATTTCGGTTTAACGGTTTGTCCCATGCCAACAGGCATTTATATCAACAGTAGGGCAATTTAAAGAGGATCGTATAAAAAAATTAAAGTGGAATAGTTTTTGGTACTTATGCGCCGATTCCCCCTAGATTAGAATATAAAAGCTTAATATTTTCTGGAAAAACATTTTTTATTATTATTATATTTTTAATTCCATATAATATGTTAAAAATATTTGAGGCTAAATAAGTGGGATGTAAAAAAATTATATATTTCTGCACGGAGCTGGTCTTCCCCTCAAGTTTTGCAAAGGTGACAACCATTCTAACCGCAATCCTGCCATGGAAATAAATTAATGACCACAGCGATTGATGTAAAATTAATTACCTTTGTTGGTGTACGTGATAAATTACTTGTCAACACCTAAGACTTATATACACTCCTGGACATAAAAAACCGGACAAAGAAAATTTTGTTCAAATTCAATATTAAATAAATTTATTAGTTTTCCATCGATTTTAATCATTTTTTGTCCAATTGTAGGCACTATCATCCTGATTCTCATATAATAGCGAGCTTTCAAAAATTTCAAATCGGTTTGGTGTTATACAAAGTAGAACCACAAAGTATATTTTCCCCCAAATTTTAAACCACTCTGTGAAATAATTTATTGATACAGTAATGAATCTTTATGGGAAAATAGAAAGTTACATCTTTTCCTAACATTCCATTTTCCGATTCATATCAAAATCTTTATTCTTAAAGAAAACACAAATTTTTAAAGAAAAATATGCAATTTACAACAATAACAGAAATGAAAATATTACATTTTAATCAAGTTACCTTTGCATTACGTTGCTTAGTAACGTAACGATTATTGTTAATATTGCTTTTTTTCTTTATAAAAAGTGTCAGTGTTTATTATTATTATTATTATTTTTAATGCGACCCGAAGATGTTGCTTTGTGTTTGTGATATACGTTACATTGCAAATTTCTTGGGTAGAGCCAGGAGGTCTATACACGATGCGATAAGTAGCTTCCGCCAGACCGGTGAGTGTCCAGGCTCGGGAAGACTACAAGTCACAAACCAAAGAGATGATCATTTTGTTACTTTAACTGCTTTACGGGATCGCGGAGTAACATCTAATATTATTTATTAGTCGTCGACTTGAAAATGTACGTGGCACAAGAGTGTGTGGACGAACAGTCCGCCGTAGATTACGTGAACAGGGATTGATTTCAAGAAGACCAGCAGCTTGTCCAGCTTTACTTGCAGCCCATCGTGCTCAAGATTAGCTTATGCCAGTAATCATAGAGACTTTAATGACCAAGAGTGGGGATGTGTGCTATTCAGAAGACAAGGAGAACGATTTGCGGGTTGATGTATATCTCCACGAACACCTTTTGGAGGTGGTGGGGTCATGGTATGGGCTGGAATTTTAATATAAGCCCGTACAGACCTTGTTTTAATTAAAAATGGAACTTTAACTGCCAGCCATTATATCGAAGAATGTTTATCCGACCACGTCATTCCTTTTTTCCATTTGTTAGTGATAATTTTTGTTTGATGCACGATAATGCTAGGTCTCATGTTGCAAGAGTTGTTAATGATTATCTGGATGAAATGGCCATTCAACGATTAGATTGGCCG
Organism: Listronotus oregonensis; assembly: GCA_019359885.1. Lineage (NCBI taxonomy): Eukaryota > Metazoa > Arthropoda > Insecta > Coleoptera > Curculionidae > Listronotus > Listronotus oregonensis. The sequence continues at coordinate 31,442 of JAHBCN010009694.1, forward strand.
CCAAGAAGCCCTGATCTAAATCACATCGAGCATGTTTGGGACATGTTGGGGAGGCTTGTTCGTAACCGACAAACAGAAACCATTCCCGATCTTCGAGTGACTCTTCTTAAAGAGTGGGGAAACATTCCGCAAAGGGCAATTGCCAATTGTGTTCAAAGCTTACCACGTCGCATGCCAGCAGTTTATTTATCTGTTTAATTTATCTGTTATGCTTTTAGTTTTTGTTACTATCGTAAATTGCGTATTTTTTCCCTAAATTAAAGATACTGTTGTAAATTTTATATTTGTCTTAAAAATTTGTTTTTTTTTAAGAATAAAAATATGGATATGACCATAAATCAAAAAGTGGAATGTTAAGAAAATATGTGGCTTATCAATGTCCTACAAAGATTTATTATATGTCATTAAATTTTTCCACAGAGTGTTTTGAAAGACACTTCTTGCTTCTACCTTGTATAACCCCAAGCCTATTTGAGATTTTTGCCAGCCCGTGTATGAAATGAGAATCAAGATGATAGTGGTTACAACTTGACACAAAATAATTAAAATCGATAGAAAACTGATTAAGTTATTTAAGATTAAATTTTAACAAAATTTTCTTTGTCCGGTTTTTTATGTTTAGGAGTGTATACAGTGTGTCCCAAACTAGGGAATTATAATACTGGCTATTTTAATTAGGCTAATGATAAAGTTTATGTCATCCAACAAGAACTAAACTGAAACTAACCTAAAAAACTTGTATTTTCTAAGGTTTGTTAATCGGTCTGACGGAGAACGCAACGTCGACAACAGGTCTGACGATGTTTCTATGCTTATTTAGTTATAGACAATGTGCTGTTTTATTGGTAGCCGGCCATTATTAACTTAAATTTTTCTTTTTTTTTTGTTATTAATAACATTGTTGTTATTGGCAATAATGCGACCGCGCGATCTGACTATTAGAAAACACAATCCTAACGAAATTTAGCAAATGGTCCCGGAAACGAACCATTTTGCCTCGCAATTTTTTCAAAATGCATAGAATGACTTTAAATTTTTAACAGTAGGTAGGGAAAAGTTCAAGGATCAAAATCTATATCATGCCGAAGGATGCCTTTACCTTGGGTGTGGTTGCCAAACCATCTGAGGAGTGAATTTTTTTTATATTTTGACCACAGAAATCGAAAAAAAAATTATTTCTAAGCAAAAAATAATCAATGCATTTTTTTTAATAACTATTTTTTAAGTAATTCGCGATCAAAAGTCGAAGTTTTTTGTCAATAAACTCAACATTTTTAATCGGTTTTTTGTAAATAACTTGATAGATATGCATTTTATACAAAAAAAATGTAAATATTAAAATTGTGTAAAAAAACAAATGAATTTTTTTTATATACAAGTAAATTTCAAATTTTTGAATTTTAATAAAAAATTACATTTTTTTCAAAATAACTCGAAAACCAAGGAAGATATCTACGTAAAAATGACTAAGGTATCAAATTGTAGCTTTTTGAATTACAAACATTTTGCTTTTCTTAATCTACTGTATGACGGAAATTAAATAAAAACGTTTAAAACGCGTGTGTATAGACGAGCACTACATTGTCTCAGCCCTTTAAACTCACCCCCTAAAAAAAGCGTTTTAAACAGTTTTAATATATAGGACCATATAGCTTTTGAAAAAAACCAACAAAATGGTTTTTAAAAAAACTTTTTATCACAAAAACTGAAGGATTTATGTTTAAAAAAACAATTTTTCATAACGACAATCAATAAAATTATAAAAATTTCAAATACATTCTTTTTGTAAATATCTTTTTATATCAATACATTTTATTTATTGTAATTGTACGTATTTTTCTACTTTATCCGTTAAATATATATTTTTTTTATTAATCCATAATAGGGGTTGCTTTTAAGGGTTGAAATACTTCAACTAATATCTTTAAAGAAACAAAATACTACTTTTTCAAATAATTTGAGTCAAATCTTACTTAACTTAAGCTTTAATGTATAGTTTTATAGGTTTTAGCAATAAAGGGTAGTTTTCACCCCAAAGAAATAAAGCGCGCCCATCGGCATAATATAGATTTTATAGAGGAGGGTAAGCTAAGCTTAATCCCACGTTTTCATGCATTTTGAAAAAAAATGCCAGGTTTTGCACTTTCTTCGGCTTCGTTTTCTAGACTAGAAATGGACCGACTATTAATACGTCCCACTAAAAAGGATTATTTAACTTACTACAAAGATCTTTTTTAAGGAATTACATTGACATATTTTAAGTACTTTACGCTACTTACTATTAAATTTCTAAAAATAAGGTATAATAAATAATCCATAAAAGATTTTAGAAAACCCTGTCTACATAATTCTAATGTAATTGTACCATGTGGCATAATTTATTTCAGCTTAAAATTGCGTGGGAACTTGTTACTAAATTTGTGAGATATTATAAGCTTTTTTTAACTAGCCTAACTCTGTTAGGCAGGAAGTATATACATACATACATATTTATTCCGTATTATGATTAGGTTTTAAAACACTTTTAACGGCTTAGGAACAACACTGTACAAAACAAAATATGGGACCCAGAGTAGTGATTAATATATACCGGGTGACAACGACATCACTACCCAGCTCTTTATTTTCTTGAATGAAAAAAGATGCCGATTTGGATATTATTACATGTGCTTATCAATTCCGGTTTAAACGGAAACGAGATCAACCTTGATTTTTTAAATATATATATATATATATATATATATATATATATATATATATATATA